>UCOK01009031.1:0-16193 GCA_900474325.1 Synergus umbraculus
GGTATGTAGTGGAATAACTATGTAAAATTTTATCAATTTATCTCTACGCGTTTTCAAGAAATTGCAGGATCGTGACATACATACATACATACATACACACACACACATACATACATCCGGACATTTTTTCAGATGATCATATTAGATATATTGCCCTTGAAATATGTTCAAAAAAACCTTTTTTAGGAAACTGGATTTTGTCACCACTACAAGAAGAAAAACCCCAAAAAAAGTAAAATGTGAAGAAATTCAAAATAAGTGAAGAGAAAGGTGAATAGGTGACGACCTGTGATGACTGATATTGGTATTTTCATTCAGGAATGTGAAATTTGAATAACTGACAAGTAGTTTTGCAAGCCGGTAATTAAGAGGTAATTAATTACTATAATTTATTCAATCATAAGTGTGACGATTATTAATGCTCACCATTTGTTCCGGCAGCGAAAGTGGAATTTTCTTCTTATCGGGAATCCCGTAATCAAGGTTGTAGGCACCCTTGAGCTGAAAATGGTAATTTTGTGATAAAGTGTTACACAGTGTTCTTGCTTAACTGGAGGCATCAAAACTGAATAATTAGCACTGCGGGTAATTTAATAAATGAGAAAGAGATTGCAAAACATGGTGAATATCTCTACAATTTATTTAACCCACCTTTCCAACAGCCTTGGGTGTTTTTCCGAGATCCACATTGTGAAAAAGTTCATCTGGGATGAAACCTGGATTATGTTTTCCATCCTGAAACAAATTTAGAAATGATAAATCATTTTTATAATAATTAGCACACCTTTTGCTAAAAAAAGATGCAGAGGATTTTAAACAATTTCAAATTGAAGGATTTTAAAATGTTTTAAGGGATTTCAAAAGTAAGCAAGATAATTGAGAATTTTTTATTTCAGAAATATCAAAACTTGTAATTATCCTTGTTTAACTTAAGAAATTTCCAAAAGTTTCATAAAATTACTTAAAATCCCGTTAAATTTCTTCAAAATCTGGTGAAATTTAAATTCCAAAAAATTACTTGATATTCCTTAAAATCACTTAAAACCCCATGGAATTTCATCCAATTCCTTGAAATTCCTGAAAATCCAATGAAATCTCATAAAATTCACATACAATATCTTAAAATCCTTTAAAATTTCATAAAATCCCTAAAAATCCGCAAAATCTTTTAAAAATTAGGAAAAGCTCTTGAAATCCCCAAAAATTTGATGACATCTTTAAAAATCCTTTTAAATTCTACGAAATCTTTAGAGTCATGAAAATCTTTTGAAATCCACTAATAAAATTACTGGACAAAGTTTAAAATCCTTCAAATTCCATAAAATTATTTAAAAACTCATTAAAATCTTTTGAAATCTGTTAAAATTTGTGAAAATCCCTTAAAATTCCTAGAATCCTTTGGAGATTACTTAAAATTGTACGATAAAATTCCCTATTTTTACATTCATTAAAATTGTTCGAAATTTTCACAAAATCTCTTAAACATCATAAAAATCTCTTGAATTTTCTTAAAATCACTTAAAAATTAAGAAAAATTCCTTAAAATACGTTGAAATCTTATTTATAATTTTCCGAAATTCCACGAAACCTTTTAGAAATCCTAAAATCCATCAAAAATCCATAAAAAATTCCACAATATCTTTTAAAAATTGACAAATTTCTTGACAGCTCTTAAAAAATGTATACAGATTTTGAAATACTTTTAAATTCTACTAAATCTTTTAAAAAGCATAAAAATATTTTAAAACCTCTTAAGATTCCCAGAAAATTCTTGAAATTTTACAGTAAGATTTAAAATCCCATTATATCTTTAAAATTATTAGAAATCTCATAAAATTCCATAAAATCCTTCGCAATTCTTAGAAATCTTTGAAAATATCTTAAAATTCCTTGGAATTCCAGGATAACATAAAAAATTCCATAAAAACCCATAAAACATTTACAAATCTTTTAAAGTTCCTTAAAATTTCACGAAATATCCTAAAATCTCTTAAAATTCTACGAATTCTTTCAAAATTCTAAAAATCTTTTGAATTTCGTAAAAATCACTTAAAAATCGTGAAATTTCACTAAAATTTCTAGAAACCTCTTGAAATTCACTCCTAAAAAAGTAGTTCCTTTCTAGAAATGTCTCGAATTTTTTTTGTTTAATCCGGATTTGCAGATACATTCGGATTCATTCCGATTGCTTTTGAAAATGTGTTTCGGATTAATTCGAATTAAAAATTTCCTTCGGATTAGGTCGAACTGAAACTGTTTGGTTCGGATACAAATTTCGGAATGAATTGGATTAATTCCGATAGATCAAATTAATTCGGATAAATTCGGATAGACCTGATGAATTTCGATTAATTCCGTATTAATTAGAATTTATCCGAATTTTAGGATTATTTCTGATTAATTCGGATTGGCGGATTTATACGCATTCATTTGGATTTGCGGATTCATTCGGATTGCTTTTGAATGGATTTCGGATTAATTCGGATTGAAAACTTCCTTCGGATTAGGTTTGAATGAAACTTTTTTAGTTCGGATAAAAATTCCGGAATGATTTAGATTAATTCGGATTGGTGGATTCATTCCGATTGCTTTTGAATGGGTTTCGGATTAATTCGGATTGAAAACTTCCTTCGGAAGCTTTCGCTAGCGACTGTGGCCAATGGCCAATGAAAAATGCTCAGATGTTAATGATCATTGGTTCATGAGCAATTGTCATTTGTTAATTGTTAATTGTCCATGTTGAATGGTCAATTGCACAATTGCATGTTTTATAAATTTTCCTCGCACATGTTTCGATTGCCAAATGCAATCTTACACCCACACTTATAAAATAAATACAGGTGTAGTTGTTAACACCAAGAAACATAACAACGATGCTTAGAGCTAGCACTTTATTTAGTAATAGAAAGCGTCCTTGTGAGATGCTCTATAGTAGAATAGCAATTGCTCAGAATCACTTGGTATAGATTATTCTCTGTCTTTTTAAAAGATCAGACTTGGAAAGCGAATACTATGTCCTAGTTCATTAATCTTCTAAGGTTGGTGATGAATCAGATGGATGGCACTTGAGCAACTCTAGTGACCAACAAAACTATAAGAAAGCTAATATAAAGCAGTAAATAGGAAATGAAAGAAGAGATTCCATCTTTTATTTAATGCATATTACGACTCCTGGTCATGAACTTATTGGAGGAAATTTATGCCTGACAATACTTTCTCTTGACAATAACTTGAAACTTACTGTCTAATGAGGAAGGAAGTGTTTTCTTAATATAAAGAACTGAAATTATTTTCTTTTTTTTTCTTACAACTTAAAGTCATTCCAAAGCCATTCAGATTTGATTTCGGAATCGTTCGGATTAACCGGAATTATTTGGTTTGAAAGTTCGGATTAATTCTAATTAATACGGAATGAATCCAAGTGAATCTCAATTAAGGTCTATCCGAATCAATCCGAATGATTCTGAAAATTTCGAATTTATCCGAATTAATATGTGGTCTATTCGGATCAATCTGAATGATTTCGAAAAATCCTAATTTTTCGGATTTATTCAGATTAAAAGTTTGGATCAGTTCTGTTTAATTCGGATTGGCGGATTCATTCGGATTGAAGGTATCGGATGGCTTTTGAATGGGTTCGGATTAATTCGGATTGACAATGTGGACTTATTCGAATTGACCAGATTTATTTGGACTGAAATTTCGGATTAATTCCGATTTATTCGGATTCATTCGGATTGCTTTTGAATGGGTTTCGGATTGAAAACTTTCTTTGGATTAGATTGGAATTCAACTGGTTCGGATACAAATTCCGGAATGAATTTTAATCAAAATAAATCTGACCAATCCGAATGAATCCGAAATTATGAGATTTATCAGGTTCATTTAGATTGAAAGTGCGGATTGAGTGGATCCAACCGAATTAAAAGTTTGAATTTATTCGGTTTGACCGGATTTATTCGGATTAATTCTGTATGGAGGATTCTTCTGAATTGCTTTTGAATGGGTTTCCAATTAATTCGGATTGAAAACTTCTTTCGGATTAATTTTGAATGAGGCTTAATTCAAATAAATCCGGTCAATGCGAATGGATCAGAATTTTTAAGAATCATTCGAAATGATTCGGATAGACTGCATTAATACGGATTGAAAGTTCGGATTCATTCTGATGAACTTTTGAATAGGTTGCGGATTAATTCGGATTGAAAACTTACCCTCAGATTAGTTTGGAATGAAACCGGTGCGGATACGAATTCCGGAATGATTCGGATGAAATCGGAATGAATTTTAATCAAAATAAATCTGACCAATCCGAATGAATCCGAAATTATCAGATTTATCAGATTCATTCAGATTGAAAGTCCTGATTGAGTGGATTCGCGCGGATTAAAAGTTTAAATTTATTCAGATTGACCGGATTTATGCGGATTGAAAGTTCGGATTAATTCTGATTAATTCGGATTGGCGGATTCATTCGTATTTCAACCTCGCATTAGATCGGATTAAATAGGATAGGAATTATAATTATTATAATCGGATTGGGTAGGTTTCAATCCGATAGAAACCTTGATTTGACTTTGGATTAGAATGGATTCAGTCGGATAGAAAAATCAGATTAAACCGAAATCAACCGATTTGGATCCTTGTGTTAAAATCGGATATATCCAGATAGAAATCCTTGTTTCAAAATTGGACAAGGTCACATTCAGTCGGATAGTAATCTTGATTTTATTTATGATTAGATCGGAATCAAATAAAAATTTTGGGTTTCAGTTCGGATTAAATGCGATTCAATAGAATTGACAAAATTATTAGAATTCTTCTTTTCAAATCAGATTCGGTCGAATTCAAACGGATTTTCATTCTTGCTTCGACTGCGGATTAGATCGGATTTTATTCGAATTAAATCGGATAGGAATCCTTGTTTCAAAATCGGATTGAGCCCAATTCAGCCGGATACAAATCTTGATTTCATTATAATTAAATTTATTTAGATTAGCATTCTTGTTTTAAATTCGGATTAGGTCGGATTCATTCGGAGTGGCGTCTTTGTTTTAAAAATAGATTGAATCAGATTAGGCCGGATTCGATCGGATAGAAATCCTTGACGTCTAAGTAGATTGTAATCAGTCGGATAGAAATCTTGATTTGATTTCTGATTAGATCAAAAGACAGATAGAAATTTTGGGTTTCAACGCGAATTAAGTCGGATTCAATCGAATTGGCATCCTTGTTTAAAAAGCAGATTAAGCCGGGTTCAATCCGATTAGAATCCTCTTACATTCTCATTTTTAAATCAAATTCAGTCAGATAGATTTTCTTATTCAGTCGGATAGAAATCTTCGTTTGACTTTGAATTAAATCAGATTCAGTCGGATAGAAATATTAGCTATCGACTCAAATTAAGTCGGATTCAGTCGGATTGGCATCCTTGTTTTAAAATCGAATTAGATTGGATTCCATGGGATTTTCATTTTTGTTACGAATTCGGATTAAATACGATTAAATCGGATAGGAATCCTTAGTGCAACCTCGAATTCATTCGGATAAAAATCTTTGGTAATCTTCGAATTAAGCCGGAATTAAACTAATAATTTGGTTTGTATATAAATTCCAGAATTTCATTTCAATTTAAGATTTACGATTTCAATCCGACCTAATGCGTAAACTCTAATGTTTTCATACATAAATATCAAGGGGTGTTCAGAAGCCGGAAAATAATCGAGGATATATTTCGTTCTTAGTAGAGAAAAACCTATCCAATTACTTAAAATGTCACATTGACATCACATAAAATTATACAAGTTTCACCGAATTCGGTGTGAAATTCAGGAAAATTGCTATTCAATTCTGAAATTGTAAATATACAGTTAAGTCCTTTTACCAAAAGTATTTTATTAGGATTTATTTATTTTAGGATTTTTTTAGTTTACTAAAAATATTTTTACTTATGTATATATAATAATAAATGAATTTATGACCTTATTATATATTTGACACATTTATTAAAAAAAATGACTGGGTGACGTTTCTATTCAGGAATTTTATACAAACGATTATTTCCATGCTATACAATAGAGATAATATGATTATTATGGTTATTATGTTTGCAATGCATTATGGCATCTTCGCATTTCACGCACATATCACGAATCACACTTTATCCTTGACCCAGAAATTACCGAACCGATGTAACTTCTTCTCAAAAAGCGGAAGATGAAAATTATTTCGTGCTGATTATTATTTTTGTGCTAATTATTTTTAAATTATACGTGTTTATAAAAAAGATCAATATACGTTGTATAAAAAAAAAAGTGTTATAAAAATACCCTGTAAAAAAAACTTCAATTACTTGAGTTTGAAGTTTTTATAGCTGAATGAATTTTAAATAAAATATAGTTGATTTTTCAACCAAATAGTTGAATATTCAATCAAAAGTAGTTGAATTTTCAATATATTTCTAACAGTGTATATCATATATTACTATATATGGATAATAAAGGTCGTGAGAATTTTAAGAAATTTTTATTTTTTAAAGTGATTTTTAATTTAATTCCTCATGGAATTTTAAAGGATTTCATGAGATTTTTATGATTTTTGAAAGATTTTTTGGAATTTTCCAAATTTTAATAGATTTGGTGTTGACATACATATTAAAAAGAATTGGAAACATCCTTCGGATTAAATTGGAAAGGGACTATTTTTTTCGGTTAACGGATACAAATTTCGGAATGAATTTTTTTTAATCCATCGGATCTTCAATCATTCCCAAGATTATTGATGAGGAGAAGGGGGGGGGCGAGTGGAATTAAAGGGGGGGGGTTTACTATCTATGTGTGTCATTGTCAAATAAATAGTTTTACAGTGGAATTTTTTTAAATTTTTAAATATTTTTTTTATGGTTTGAAGTCTTAAGAATCCGTAATTAACATTTTATGGCTGCTCCTCAAAATAATAAGAAGGTGCAATTATTAGCCCATAAAAACATCAATTAAATTATGCAACAAGAGCAACCAGTTTACAAATTGTATACTACAATACAAATTGCATAAAATAAGGAAAATATTATGTTGGAAATAATAAATTAGCTTATATTCATCCAGACAAGGGCATTACATAAAATACGTGGAAAAAGTGAAAGGTTTAGTGAAATAATGTTTAAATAATAAATAATAAATAAAAGGATGCTAGTAAAAGCAATAAATCAAAGTTTGCATTTTATCGCTCGAAAAGGTAAAATTATATATCCATGTGTAGTAATTATCCTATCTTCAAATTTTACGAAAGCCTTTGAAATCCTTGTAAATTATAGAAAATCTTTAAAAAAAACATTTACATCATTTCGAATCAATTAAAAGTATTTAAAATATCGTCAGCTTCCATAAAATTCTTAAAAATTCTATAAAATTTTCTAAAAATCAGAAAACTTTCTTGATATCCCTTAAAAGTATTAGAAATCTCATAAAATTCCATAAAATCTTTAAAAATGCCAAAGTTATTTAAAAATCATTAAAACCTCTTGAATTCTCTTAAAATTCCTGGAAATTCCATGAGAACGATTAAAATCCTTTAGAATTCTCAAAAACCTTTTAAAATATCTTAAAATTTTACAAAAACTTTTGAAATTGCTTAAAATTCGTAAAAATCTCTTAAAATTTCCAGATACTTTTTAGAATTCTCTAAATGTTATAATAACAGTAAACATATCTTTAAATCCTTTAAAATACATTGAAATTATTAGAAATCCCATAAAATTCCATGAAATCCTTAAAAATTTTTTAAATACATTAAAACCTCTAAATAAAAATTCTTTGAAACGAAGACTTCAGAAAATACTTTAAAATTGCATAAAAAAAAACTTTAAAATCCCTTAGAATACGTAAAAATCTCTTCAAATTCTTCAAATTCCACAAAATTTTTGAAAAATCATAAAAATCTCAAGAAATCCATTAAAATTCCATCAGGAACATTGAAATTCCTTAAAAGTACTTTAAAAAATCAAAATTTCTCAAACATCTTCCAATCCGTGAAAAATCCTTTAAAATTCCACGAGAATATTTATAATCCCTTAAAATTTCTTAAAACACTTCCAAGATTCTTATAAAATTCTTTATAATTCCATGAAAAACTTTTAAATCCTTTAAAATACGTCAACATCTCAAAAAATTTTGCAAAATTCCAGAAAATCTTTTTAAAATCATAAAAAAAAAACTTTTGCAATCCCTCAATAAAATTCCCTTTCAAATTTTTAAATTCTTCAAATCCCATAAAATATTTTGAAAGTCATAAAAATCTCGTAGAATCGTTTAAAATTATTAGAAATTTCATAAAATTTAATAAGATCCTTAAAAATGCCAAAAAACCTATTGAATTCTCTTAAAATTCCATGAGAACGTTTAAAATTGCTCAAAATATTTTTAAATTTTCTCAGAAACCTTTTGAATTTACAAAATTCTACGAAAAGATTCAGAATCTCTTAAAATCCCAAAAACATTTTTAAATATCTAAAAATTTCACGTAAACGTTCGAAATTGCTTAAAATTCGTGAAAATCTCTTAAAATTTCCAGAAACTTCTTAGAATTCTTTAAAATTTTATAATTACATTTAAAATACCTCTAAATTTTTTAAAATACATTGAAATTATTAGAAATCCCATAAAATTCCATGAAATCCTTAAAAATTTCCTAAAATCCTTTAAAAATCAGAAATATTTCTTGAAATTTCCTAAAATTATTAAAAATATGGAATTGTACAAAATCTTTTTAAAAACTTGAAATCCCTCAATAAAATTCCCTTTCAAATTTTTAAAATCTGCAAATCTCATTAAATATTTTGAAAGTCATAAAACTTCATAAAATCCTTTAAAATTATTAGAAATTTCATAAAAAATGCCAAAAAACCTCTTGAATTCTCTTAAAATTCCATGAGGACGTTTAAAATTCCTCAAAATATTTTTAAATTTTCTCAAAAACCTTTTGAAATTGCAAAATTCCACGACAAGATTCTAAATCTCTTAAAATCCCAAAAACCTTTTTAAATATCTTAAAATTTCACGAAAACGTTAGAAATTGCTTAGAATTCATGAAAATCGTTAAAATTCTCAGAAACTTCTTGGAATTCTTGTAAGAAGTAAAACGAATAATAATTGTTTTGCTAGTTATATTATAATTATAACTATATAAGTATAATTTGTTATAATTATAATTTTTGTAAAACATAAATCGTGAAACCTTCCCGGATATCTTTATTTTAATTGCCCATGAATATTAATGGATTGTATTCAGAACTGTAAATAAGAGTGAGAATATATAATAAATAATGAAAACATTAAAAGAAAGGAAGGGAGACATTGAATTCGAGGTGATATCCGGAAAACGATCAAGGGCGTCTGGTCGTCTCTGATGGCCTCTGACACATAATCATTTGCTACTGGATTTACAGTATATTTGTGTTTGACATTGCAAGCGACCAATGAACCGGTAAATTATTCATCTCTTTTAAAAATTGTCATTATTAATTGTCATTATATGTCAAGCATTTACATTTTTCATTTCCAATAAAAGTATTAGGAAAATTATTAAATTTTCTGGTAGGAGACTAATCAGGTCTCAACTCGACTCGAAATTATCAAAAATCTTTCAGCCTCTTTAAATCTCTTAAAATTTATACTTAGCTCTGGTTGCATAGAAATTATATTTTAAAAGACTTTACGATATGCGTGGTGAATGAAAAATCATGTCAAGGATAGATTTTTTCATGACTTTTAATGTAATGTTTATTCCCTTACCGATTGCATGATTAATGAGTTTTACGACAATTGTTTCCCATTGTCAGTTTAAAACTTGTACCCATGAAAATTCCGCAGATATTTTTTATCATTATAATAGAAAGTAGAGAGAAATCTGAAATAAACAGATAAAATATGAAAATAGAAAATAGATAAAACATGTTTTTATTCATTTTCTGTAAAATATAAAAGGAAGAAAATTTCACTTTCATACCTGAATTTGTATCCGAACCGAACAGTTTCTTTCCGAACTAATCCGAAGAAATTTTTCAATCCGAACTAATCCGAAACTCATAAAAAAGCAATCCGAATCTTTAATCAGAATAAATCTGATCTATTCGATCGAATCCAGTCAATCAGGACTTTAAATCCGAATTAATCCGGTCTATCCGAATCAATCCGAATGATTCCGAAAAAATCGGATTTATTCGAATTCACCGGATTTATTTGGATTGAAATTCATTCCGAATCAATCGGAATCTTTTTAGAATTTGTATCCGAACCAAATAGTTTTATTCCGATGTAACAAAATCAATCTTATTCCGTTTTCAACAATTAGCATTAAACTTAAACTAATTAAACATGTTCCTTATTATTTAAAACAATTGCATATATCTTATGTAAAAAAACGAATAATTTTTTTAATTTAAAATCATTAATTTTTTCTACTCCAGATGTTTAAACACTTGTAACTTAAAAAGTTGGCATATTATAAAAAAATTAAAAATTTTTTAAATAAAAAAATACGTGTCTATTTTTTTTTATAAAATACGGAAAAAAATATTCGAGACAATTTTATTTTATATTTATTATTCGGTTGTAAATATGATTCGCTGAAAAATCTTGAAATTCCTAGAAACATCATTAAAATTCTTAAAATTTAACTATAATATTTATACTTTACAATTTTACAAGATCTTTTACGAAGCTTTAAAATCTCGTGAAATCCTTTCAAATTCAATAAGAAAATTTAAATTCCTTAAAAATACATTAAAACCTCTAAATAAAAATTATTTGAAACAAAAACTTCAGAAAATTCTTTAAAAATCAAAAGTAATTTTTTAATTTTTTTTAATTCCATGAAAAATATTTAAATTCCTTAAAATTATTTTTAAAAAGTCAACATTTCTTTAAATTTTTACAAGTTTATTCAAATTCTTTACAATTCCACAAAAACTTTTAAATCCTTTAAAATATGTACAGATTCTTGAAATTCCTTAACATTCCACAAAATTTTATAAGATTTTCCGATTTTTCCAGAGATTTGAAAAAATCCTCAAAATTTCAAAGAAATCCAAAGGATTGTAAAGGATTTTTAGAAGGGTCCAAAAGAGTAAAAGAACTTTCAGAAAATTTCATTAGATTTCACAAATTATTAAAGAATTTTATTTTTTAAGGTATTTTAAGTGACTTTTAAAGCATTCTAAAGAATTATGAAGGAATTAAGACAATTTAAGGATTTTCAAGAGATTTTAAGGTATTTTTAGAGAAATTAAGAGAATTTAAGGATTTTCAAGAGATTCCAAGGAATTTTTAAATTATTGTTAGGTTCTGAGATATTTCCAGAGATTTGAAAAAATTCCAAAGGATTTAAAAGAATTTTTAAAATACATTAAAACCTTTAAATAAAAATTCTTGGAAACAAAAACTTGAGAAAATTCTGTAAAAATTAGAAAGAATTAAACAAATTTTTTTTAATTCCACGAGAAGTATTAAAATTCCTTAAAATCATTTTAAAAATGTCAACATTTCTTTTAATTTTTACAAGTTTATTGAAATTCTTTAAAATTGCACTAAAAAAAACTTTAAAATACGTAAAGATCTCTTAAAATTCCTTAAAATTCCACAAAATTTTTTAAAACTCATAAAAATCTCACGAAATCCTTTAAAATTCCATCAGGAACATTGGAATTCCTTAAAATTACTTTAAAAAATCAAAATTTCTCAAAATTCTTCCAATCCTTTAAATATCCTTTAAAATTCCACAAGAATATTTATAATTCCATGAAAAACTTTTAAATCCTTTAAAATACGTCAACATCTCAAAAAATTTTGCAAAATTCCAGAAAATCTTTTTAAAATCGTAAAAACCTCAAGAAATCCTTTAATATTCCATGAATTAAATTGAATTCCCTATAAACTTTCTTGAAAATCTCTTCGAATCTTTTAAGTTATTGAAAATCTCTTGAAGTCATTAAAAACCTAAAAAATATCAAATAATCTCTGGAAATTCGTTATAATCCTTCGAATCCTTGGAAATTTCGAATTTTAAAAGAATCCTTCTTTCAAAATCGAATTAAGTTAAATTCATTCGTATCGTCACTCTTGTTTCGATTTCGGATTAGATCGGATTAAGTCCAACAAGAATCCTCATTTCACAATCCGATTGGATCGATTTTCGGATTAAATCCGATTAAATCCATTAAGAATCGAATCCATTATTAAATCCATTATTTCACAATTAGATTCTGTCAAATTCAGTCGAATAGAAAAATAGAATTCTTTGTTTGACCTAGAATTATCTCGGATTTAATCGGATGCAGCCTGATTCAAAATAAATGAAAATAATTCAGATATCCGCGCGTCAGAAAATCTCGTGTCCTATATAATTAATACCTTATATACAATATACATATACATATAGCTTATTGTTAGTTAATTCCTCATTTTCAAACCAGCTCTGTTTTCATAATATTATTGATCATAACGGATTGAGTCACGCTTCGATTTAAATTCACAGACTCACGATGAAAAGTGATCCAGTGATTTTAATAAAAGAACCGCTTCCGAAAGAAACTTTCTCAAGCTGATGATATTATTCTACACAATGTAGTCTAATTAAAGTATAGTATAGTTTTCACTTAAAGTTTTTATCCTCGTTTTTTTTGTACTCTGCGTTGACGAAAATCGAAAGTGTATCATTGAAAGAAAGTTCGAGTGACGTCATTCAAGTACCCCACTCCCCTCTTCTTTTTCACCTCTCTACCGTGAGTTGTACACACCTGAAAAGCGTAATTATGTAATCGAAAATTTTTATCATGCCCGCCCAAATATCATTGCCCTCGTTATTAAAACCGTTTCTGAGCCAAGAAAGTTTTCAGATCGGGAAGAAAAAACGAGTTTCGTGTTATACAATATTCATAATTAATTAAAAATAATTCGTTTAATTATATGAGGGAAAGCTTCGGATTTAAATTCATTCCGAATCAATCCGAATGATTCCGAAAATTTCGGATAAATTCGAATACATTCGGATAAATTCAGATAAGTTCGAATTCATTCAAATAAATTCAGATTTAATGTATCACAGGATTTTAAGGGATTTTAAGGAATTTTAATGGAATCCAAGAGAATTTAAGGATTTTCAAGAGATTTCAAGGGATTTTAAAAATTTTTTTTAGATTTCGTGATATTTCCAGAGTTTTGAAGGAATTTTGAGTAATTTCAAAGAATTCCAAAAGATTTAAAAGAATTTTGAAAGGAGTGTTAGAATTTTCAAGGCATTTTTACAAGATTTCATAAAATATTAAAGAATTTCAAGATATTTTAAGTGATTTTTGAAGTATTTTGAAGAATTTCAAATGATGTTAAGGAATTCTAAGGAATTTAAAGAGAAGTCAAGAGATTGTAAGGATTTTCAAGAGATTTCAAGGAATTATAAAATTATTTTGATATTTTGTGATATATCTACAGATTCGAAAAAATTACAAGGTATTTTAAGTAATTTTAAGGAATTTCAAATGATTTAAAAGAATTCTAAGAGATTTTAAAGGATTTTAAGGAATTTCAAGAGATTTTAAGAGAATGTAAAATTTTTTTTAGAGATTTCCAGATATATTTGAGTCTACTTTGAAATTTAGTGATATTTTCAGAGATCTAAAGGAATTCCAATAATTTGAAAGAATTCTAAACGATTCAAATGAATTTTTAAGAGTTTAAAAAAGAGTAAGAGTTTTGAGATTTTGAGATTTCGTGATTTTTCCTGAGATTTGAAAGAATTCCAATAATTTTTAAAAATTCCAAAAGATTTTAAGGGAATTTTAGAGGAATTCAAAAGAGTAAATACTTTCAAGGAATTTCACAATTATTTTGAGATTTCGTGATATTTTCACAGATTTGAAAGAATTCCAAGGTATTTTAAGTAATTCTAAAGAATTTCAAATAATCCAGAAGATTTTGAAGAATTTTTAAGAATTTCCAAAACATTTAAGTGATTTTAAGAAATTTTAATAGCTTTTAAGAGATTTTTAAGAACATTTAATACATTTTAAAGAATTTCAATTGATTTTAAGCGATTTTAAGGAATTTTAAGGCATTCCTAGAGAAATGAAGGATTTTCGGAATTCTAAGTAATTTCAAGAGGATTTTAGAGAATTTAAAAATTTTTTTAGAGATTTTAAGATATATTTAAAACTGTTTTGAGATTTTGTGATTTTTCCAGAGATTTGAAAAAATTCCAAAGGATTTTAAGTGAATTCAAGAGAATTTAAAGATTTTTAAGAAATTTCAAGGATTTTTAAACTTAAAATGAGATTTCGTGATATTTTCACAAATTTGGAAGAATTCCAAAGTATTTTAGGTAATTCTAAAGAATTTCAAAGAATTTTTTAAGAATTTCCCAAACAATTAAGTAATTTTAATAGCTTTTAATAATTTTTAAGAACATTTAATACATTTTAAGGAATGGCAATTGACTTTAAGCAATTTTAAGGAATTTTAACGGAATTTAAGAGAATTTAAGGATTTTCAAGAGATTTCAAAGAATTTTAAAATTATTTTGAGATTTCGTGATATTTTCACTGATTTTTCAGTATATATAGTAAAGTCCTGATTGACCGGATTCATTCGGATTCATTTGGATTGAGCAGACTTTTTCGGGTTGAGTTCGTGTTAATTCTGATTAATCTGGATTCATTCGAATTGATTTTAAATGGATTTCGGATTAATTTTGATTGAAAACTTCCTTCGGATTAAATCGGAATGAAACTGCTTGGTTCGGATAAAAATTTTGAATGCAAATTTTTAAGAGAGAAATGTTGAATAAAAGTTTTGAAAATAAATTTTAAACAAAAATTTTGGGAATTTTTAATGTCGTAAAATTTCAATTTTTGGAATATTTAACTTGAGGAATTTAAAATTTCGATAACTCTCAATTAGGAATTTTAAATTATAGATACTTTCTTCCGGGAATTTTCTAAGTATTTCGGATATTTTTATTTTTCGGGAATTTCTAATTTCGCGAATTTTTGATCCTATTCTAAAAAAGTAATTTGATAAAATCTCTTAAAATTCTTATTTTTTTATATTTATGTTTGCAGTTTACTATTGTCATTCTAAGAAAAGAAATAAAATTTCTCTCGAAATTTAATAACTTTTTGTCTGAGAAATAAAGGAACGTTGAACTAAAATCTATTAGAAATGGAGAGAACCGATCGAAGCGAGACGGCAGATTGGAATTGCAAAAAATGTTCTTCAAGGAAACGTGATCTTGTTCGGAAACATTCTAAGATTACGCAGAAGGCGTGAAGTATATTAAAGTAATATCAATGGAGATTATTTATTTTTTGATATGCAGGATTGAATTACAAAGATTTATGTATAATCATCTCTGTTTACAGAGCCTAAATTTTTTTGCCGTTTCAACTTAAAATTTTTCAAATTTAATTACAAAATTAAATAATTTTCAGTCTCAAATTTCGAAAAAAATAAAAGTTTTGTGAAATAATAAAAATAAATAACAATAAAATTAATAAAATAAAAAATAAATAAATATAAAAATCATCAAATTAAATTAAAAATAAAATTAAAATAATAAAGTTAAATAAAAAAAATTTTTTAAAGTTAATAAAATTCATAAAAATTCATTTATTTAATTTATTTTATTTTATATGAAAATTTAAAAAAAAAATACGAAAAAATTAAGAAGAATTCAGAAGAATTTTTGCAAAGGTGCGAATAAAAAAAAGATGCGATATAAAATGTCCTATTTAGAAATTCGCAATGATCACTCGTATATTGTGTATTTACAGTCAAATGAAAGTGACAGTGTGGCGAGTCACGCTGCACTCACCTGGGAACGTAAACATAATTAATGTTTATGGAAACGACATAATAGTTGAATCAATGCAAAGCTATGCGGGAATATTATGTTTTTTCAACTATAAATTCCGTTAGATCAAAAATTATCATTGCACAACGAAAATGAATGTTTTATATGTAGAATTAATTAATATGTAATTAATTAATAAATAGTAATATAATAATTAATTAATTAATGTGTGGAATTTTCTGTATAAATATATTATATTTATATTATATTATATATTATATAAATATATTTATACAGAAAATTCTCCATATTAATTAATTAATTAATTATTAGTAATTATATATTAATATATATAT
>UCOK01009032.1:0-21026 GCA_900474325.1 Synergus umbraculus
CTACACCGAAAAAAAAAGTTTCTTCGTTTAAGAGGATTCCTCTTATTCTGATGCAAGTTTTCCTCTACAATATGGTATATAAAGTTTTCCTCTTAATTTTAGAGGATTTTTCTCTTCTAAAAAGGAATCCTCTCAAATAAAGAAGAATCCTCTTAAAATAAAAGGAAAAATCCTCTCAATTTAAAAGGTTCCTTTAAACTGTTTTTTTTATTTGTCTAGGTTATATTTTAGGGTTTCTAAAATCAATAATGCATTTTTAACTTACAATTTTTATTTATTGACAAAACGATTTTTTAATTTTACAGTATATATATAAAAAATGTAGCGGCACTGTTAAACACATTCTTCACTTCTACATTCGACACATTTGACACACTACTCGACACATTCTTCTCTTCTAACCTTCTAACGCATCTAAATGTTCTAGCAAAATCGCGAAATCACCAACCGATTCTATTAGTTTGTTAAGTAGAAAATTTACTTACTACCGAATAATTCGATATAACAACTTAGGCCCAATTGTTGTGACAAAAAAAGCTGATAGCGTCGATTCCATTCTGGCACTTTTGGAGTTTTGGGTAACGCGACCGATGGCTACCGAGAACGCGACACGAATAGGTCAGTCTATTACACCTCACTGGCGTCACTAACGCCTGTTCTAAGACTAAATCCTCTCAATATTAGAGGATTATTCTGAGTCTGAGAGAAAATTGAAAAAGTAGTCATTTTGTCACCTCTATTCTTAAAAATAGAGGAAAATAATCTTATTCATAGAGAAATATGCTCATTTTTATATGAAAATATGAGAGGATTTTATAAAAGGAATTTTCCTCTTAAACAAAGAAACTATTTTTTTCGGTGTAGATGGTCAAGACTAGACGGTCTAGACGATGCCAGATCTAGGCCAGGATCTGACATCAGATTGCCAGAAAATTTTTCCACACGGGTTAGTGGGAAAAGTACTCACTTCGACCACTGCGACGTCATCATTTGAGAAATCGACAACTTCTCCCTCTCGAGACGAGCCTCCAAACTCGCGGGTGTTGGACAAAAATATTTTAATTAACCAACCTAATCTCGTTAAATAAAAGGTACTAAGCAACATATGTCTACATTTAAATTACAAACAAATTTTTCTTATTTCTTATGGATGGATATACATATACATATATAGCATCGTCTGTATATTTTCAGTATCCCACCTAGAAAGTTTGATGAGTTCAGCTATATTCTTTACCCAGAATATTCACTTAAACCTGGGAGTCAATTACGTCACTTCACTGCATTCTCATTTCGCTCCCAAACACCTTTACTTTTTTTCGAAATCCACGGCGCCTTTTAATTTTACCGTTTCAAAATATACCGATGACATTCGAAATAGTGTGGTTAGAGTCTTTGTTTATCATCGTGATTTCACGGTAGAAGTGTTGATACACAGGATTTTTAAAACATCTGCACCTCCGCAATCACTTAAAAGTTCCATCCATCTAACCACAAGGTCTCGAATATCATTGGTACGTTTTGCAACGTAAACATTTAAAGGCGCCGTGAATTTCGAAAAAATTGAAAGGAGTGAGAGTATGGTGAGGTGAGGTAAGGTGAGAGTGTACTGAAGTTACGTAATTAGGGCCCACTGATTATGTGTCACACCTAGGCAACTCCATTCTTGGTTAGGAATGGAGCTATATTAAATAATATTTTAATATAGCTCTATACCTATATAACTCTATTTCTATATAGCTATATTTTTTCAGCTTGAAAAATTTATCATTTATCTCAGCATTTTATTAATTTTGCGAGAAAATCAGAGATATATCGATTCTCATCGTATCTCCATTGATTTCGGTTTATTACCATCTCACGCAATTCTTGTTCGGAATATTTTGCGAAATTTTGAGTATTGACCATTTCCCTTTGCCATTTCCCTTTACCATGCCCTTCGCCACATCTCTTGGCCATTTCCCGTTACCATTCCCTTTGTCATTCACCTTTACCATTTCCCTCTACTATTCCCTTTGCTATTTGCTTTTACTATTTCCTTTGCCGTTCCTTTTACCATTCTCCTTTACCATTTCCCCTTGCCATGTCGCTTTACCATTCCATTTAGCATTCATTTTAGCATTTCCCTTTGCCATTTTCTTTTGCCACTTAGGATGTGATTTTTTCGGAAACTGTCACTCGCAGAAAAAATGTTTAAAACAAAAAATGTGTATTTCGCTGAGATCTAAACTTTTGTTTGATTTTTTTATTTTACATATTAACTGAGATAAACGCAAAAACGATGATTTTAATGTTTTTTCGTGATTTCACAATGAAAATCAAATTTGCTGCAATTTTCACTATCATATTTGACATCAGCGCGTCAAAATGCATAACTATACAGAGCCCAAAGAAAATCGGAAGTTATCGATTTTTGGTATTTTATCCAAAATTTCGATCAAAAAAATTGACAGACTTATAACATTTCGAAAATTCAAAACTAGCTATCAAGTTGTATCAACTTTTGTACTCATTCAATGAGCACTTTGCTTCCTGTAAGTAAATATGATTTGCTTCCTCATAGAGGTAGCATTAAGTATTCTTTACATCAAAAATACAATTAACCATAACTTCCTCATTTTTTAATGAAATGCATTAATCATATAGGTCAATCGATTCGTCTCGATGAAAGGAATTTTTATTTTCCTTACATCAGCTTTAAATTTTCAATATTTGTGAAGTTATAGTGCAAAAATGAATTTTACTAAAATTATAAAAGTACATAAAACTTGTAAAATTAAATATTTTGTTAAACCATTGTAAGAAATTCAACTAGGTATATAGTGGACTAACTATGCAAAATTAGATATATTGCCCTTGAAATATGTTCAAAAAAACCTTTTTTAGGAAACTGAATTTTGTCACCATTACAAAGCTTCCTCTATGAGGATGCAAAAACGAATCAAAATTAAAATTTGAAGTCAAATAATGCACGATATGAAAAAAAGTCAAAAGTTAAAAAATGGTTTTTTGAAACGCCCTATGCTTATAGGATTGGCATAACAACTTTTTCATTTTTTTTCAAAAATCGAAAATTAAAATTTTGATCCAAATAACGCGAGATAAATAGAAAGTGATAAGAAACATAATTATTACTCTTAAAAAGATCTACAAATTTTTTCTTGAATATTTTTTTATAGGCTAAGTAGTTTTTGTTGTAATCGTGCAAAATGTTGTTAAACAGTGCCGAGCGCGAAATTAGTATATATGCATCTTAAGGTCGATAGAACCTTAAGTAAATAAGTTTTCTTCTTCGTTTAAAACTCATTTTATATCCTTATTCTAAAATCTTTGTATTTATATTATTACCATTCAATAAGTAAGAGTTAAAAACTAAAAATGTTTTCCCGCATATTACGTGTTTTACCTTTCAATTTTTCCTAGACCCAACAGGAAATTATAATCATTTATAAAAATGTCTATTATAAAGTTGCTCGTATATAAACATTCTTAAATAGAACCTACAGTTTCAGTTTTATAACTACAAAAAATTAAATTATAATTTTATTGTCTCTACCAAACACATGACAAGTGAACCCTAACTGCCTCTGTAGTATCGTTTTGAAAGTCCAACAAATGTATACCTGAGGTATAACTGGGTATGTGTTTATGAATATGTAGATAATCATCTTATAAAGGAGCGTACATTAATTATGTGAGGACTATTTTCAAAGTTTCACACCCGTCTTTACACCCGTCTGTGAATAAATTCATTCTAATTCCATGCAATTCTTTTGACTTGTTAAAATTCTTTTTAGTTATTTTCATTTTCTTTTAAGTATTTTGAATGATATTGAATACTTTACTTATTTTTGTAATCTACCGACTTCATCTTGAATGCTTTTGAATTTATCTTTAATTGTTTATAATTATTTGAATAAATTGTTAATTTAAATTTTATTTTTTTATTCTCTTTCAGGGAAATCTCTCTGGATTTTAGTAAATTAAAGGCATGTGATAGTACTTACTATATTGGTTTGTTGACTCTTTTTCGTATGCATTATGAAAAAAAAGTTTCCGATTTTAGGGAGACGGAACAAAAAAGAGTCAATAAACCTCCGTCTTAATATTTCCTAATGTTTATCAAAGTTTCAGGACAAAATATTTAATTTTGTGTTCGAATAATTGGTTTGTTTGAAAATCAATAAAATCAAATTTTGCTCATATATTAAGTATCACATGCCCTTAAATTTATTTTTTCTAGTTTCAAAACAAATACGTTAATTTAAATAAATTGTTATTTAAAATTTAATTATTTTTTATTATTTAATTTATTTTTTAAATTAATTTATTTAATTTTTATTTAAATTATATTTTTTTAAATAAATTTTATAATAAAACGTCTTTCTTTTTCAGATGATTGAACGTACTGCAAGAAGTAGTCGCCCCTGACATGTAAGTTCAGTTATATGCTTTATTTTTCAAACTGTGTGTGTGTGTCATGCTCTTAACGATTCTGCAATATGTTTAGAACGCGTATATAGATAAATTGATGAAATTTGGCATACTTATTCCACTATATTTACCAAGTTGAATTTTTTTTACAAGGGTTTAGGTAAAATATTTAATTTTACAAATTGCGTATACTATTATAATTTTTATAATTTTCGTAAAATTCATTTTATCACTACAACTTCTCAAATATTCAAAATTTAAAGTTGATGTAAAGAAAATGAAGATTCTTTTCATCGAAACGAATCGACTGATCCATATTATTAATGAATTTCATTTAAAACTAAGGATGTAATTGCTAAATGTATTTCTAAAAATTAATTTTTTAAATATATGTTCTCAAATAATATAAAAATTTAAAGTCTGTGTAAGGGAAATGAAGATTATTTGTGTTCCGACTAATCGATTGACCTATATATGATTAATGCATTACATTGAAAAATACGAAAGTTATGCTTAATTAATTTTGTAAAAATCAGTTAACCATAACATCCTTATTTTTTAATGAAATGAATTAATCATATATGTTATGTCTTTCAATTTTTTTTTATTGAAAAAATTAATTAGTAAAAATTCTGTTAATACATTCTCTCTGATGAGCATGTAAAAATCTATGAAATATGGTTATTCGATTTTTTTTTGGTTCCTACTACTGGTATTTGAGAATTGCCCAAATAGGTTATCGGAACTGAAAAAGCGGATGTGTAAGGTTTTTTTGGAAGAGTTTTTGTACGTGAGCGTTTGATTTTTTGCATTCAAACAAAAGCAGAGCAAATGAGCAGCTGTGGAAGCAGTATTATATTTTGGGAGTAGATTTTCACAACAGGAAGATAATTTAAGCAGGATTTATAAGCAGGTATATATTATATGCACATTATACATCGTTCTTGTTTTCTTGAGAAAATGAAGCTCTCAGTAATTTAAAACATTTAAGGACACGTGGTAAGTACCGTTAGAGAAAATGTAGTTTCCCTACCTTTACGCTTGCAATAATAAATATTTTTTTGCCAAAACTAGACCATTTACCTCCGTCTTGTAAAGGTGGTGGTGGTAAATGGCCTAATTTTGACGAAAAATATTTATTATTGCGTGGGTAAATTTGGGGATAATAAATTGCTCTTATAGTAAACTGTTACTTGAAGGTATCTATTTCTTTTTTTTTTTTTTTTTTTCTAACTTGGTAATTTTGATGTCACTAAGCAAGTGAGTAAGTCACAAATGGATTGGAAAGATTGGAGAAAGATAATCAATCGAAAAGCATACACCAAGTGTTGAGCACTATAACATGTAGGTCTCATGAAATTCAGTCAGAATTCGAGTTTAGGCCCCGATCAGATGGCCTCAAGCCTGATTTGCATGCGGTCTTTGGTCCAGGTGTCCGGGAATTTGCATTCGAAAGGGTGGCGCTCCCAGATTCCCCCTTCTAATTCTCTTTCGTCTGTGTCTCTCTTTTACTTTAACCCCTAGAATCAACGTCTATGGGTTACTGGCTCAGCATGTCGCATCGTTAACTCGGAGTTAAAGTTTCGTTAACATGATGAACCGTTCTTCGTTCTACTCTTTCTACAAAAAGTGAATTCATGAAATTAGTATAATAAACACTTTATTTCAAATTATTTGAATGGTTAATTTTCATTTTAAATGTAATTTATTTCTTTTTTTTTTCTAGTGAAATCTCTTAATTTTAAATCTAATCTCTTAATCGGTTCAGTTTGGATGTCTTTAAAATAAGTACATTTCTCTAGAAAAGAAAATTAATAAAAAATATTAAAATAATTTCAAATAAACTTCAAATTTCATCAACAATAACTTTAATTTTAAGTACACTTTGTAATTGGAATTAGATTCCCAAGTAAAAGGAAAAACCCTTGCTTCGCTTTATAAACATAATTTTCATCCGATATTACATTATAACTACAGAGTAAGTTTTATGATTTTGCAAATTCTATTTTTATAATTTGATATTTATTAAAAAAGCTAAAAGGTAAAAAAATAGGCTCGTTTCGGGAATTTTTTGTGAGCAAGCTATGGAAGATATGCACATAAAAATTGTTAGGTATGATAAATAAAGTCTTAAAACATACATAAAAAATTTTTTAATTAATTTTTTCTAATTTTTTTTTTTCCAAATCCGCTGTTGAACGTAACGCCATATTTTGGAGGCAGGTCGGCTCCCACACGATATCTCGACAACGGCTTATCGGAAAAAGAAAACCCAAAGTTTTTTAGATTCGGTATGACAGTGTCTACAAAAAGACCTGCGTATATTAATTTGTGACTAATTTTGTCAATTTTATTTAACAAAAGTCAAAAAAATTGAAAAAAGTGTTTTTTTTTCGCTGTTTTTTTGTTGGTTTGAGAAAAACGCGTTTAAAGTTTTTTTTAACATGTTCGCGCGGCCAGATAGTAACGTTTGGGTTGCAAAAAAGTACACTTATATTGCTCGGATCTTCATAAAACTTTAATACAATATTCTTAGAAAGATATACATTCGAAAGATGTAAAAAAATCGATTTTTCGAAAGTGATCAACTAGACTACACCCTTAATTGAAGAATTTTCTGGATTTAAATTACGCGTTTTTCTAAACTAGCAGTGTGACGTGCCTTAATAAGAAAGGGCGCGAAATTTCAAATTGATTGAAATTATTTGTGTTGAATCTGCTCACTGAATCTGAATCTGCATGTAATGTCACTTTAAGGATTTGAAAATCCAACTTTCCTAAGGAAAGAAAGAAAAACACACAAGACTCGATAAATTTTAATTTATATTCAAAACAGGAACACACCGATTAATTTTACAAGTGAGATGCACGTTCTTAAAAAAACAAGTCTACTGATTTGAACATTCAAATAGTACCGTACTTGAGCTTTCGCCGAACTTGGGAGAGAACGACCTTCCAAGTCGAAAGCCAAGAAAAATCTGAGTCTCCAAATTAAAACTAGAGTACAGTGAGGTAGAGGGTAGATACATAAAACTGGAGGGAGAATTATAATATAAGAAGAGGTGGAAACACGCACAATTTGGAGAATTCCGTAGGTAAGCAAAAAAAAGAAAATATTTAATGATTGGGGTACGGATTAACATAGTAGAGGATTTTCTTAATGGGGAAGCCTGTCTTTGGTACGTACCCTCACAAAATTCTCTTGGTCGTAAATGGCCTGGATTAGGTGAAAATAGAAATACCCTAATAAATGAACGATAAAACAGGCAGCTGTTACAGCAGCTATATTATACTGCCATCTTCCGGAAAAATAATTCACCGATCATGAAAGCAAATTCTACCTTACCGACAAGTTACATATCTATCAAATAATAAGGTTCTGACGAGGCCTTGGACGGCATTTCTATTTTCGATAAAAATATTTTAATATTATTGGACCTTTATTGGGCAATCATACAGTAGTAATATGTCATTGATACTAACATGTTCATAATGAAATAGGGAATTGTAGAGTTTTTCACGTTGAAACAAAACATTGGGTAAAAATAGGGAAATCCCAACATGTTACACACTTGATTATTTATGCAAAAAAATAAAAGATGGTTATGTTTATATATGGTAAAAATTAATAATTTGTATATTGTTGACAAACCCGTAAAAATATAGTTCTAGGAATTTTAAACAGGTTTTCATGAAAATGATTATTAAAATATATTTTATGATTTCAATTTTCAAGAGGTTTAACAAATCTTAAAGAATACATAAACATTTTTTATTAACAAATTACTTCAAAATTTTGAAACTTTTTTGAATGTTTTCAAATTCCTTAAAATCATTTGAAATATTTAGAAATCCTTTGACACTTTTGAATCGCTTTAAACTTCCTATAAAATCACTTAAAATCTCTTAAAATCCTTTAGGAAACCTTGACATCCTTGAAATCTTGTGAAAATTCTTGAGAATCCTTACATTTCTTAGAAGTTCTTTTTTCCAATTTACAAGTGATTTTTACGAAATTCAAAAGACAGGATTTTTAAAAGATTTACTACAATTTTAAGGGATTTTTGGATATTTCGTTGAATTTTAAAGGAACTCATGCAATTATTAAGATATTTTTATGAATTCTAAGAGATGTTAATTGTTGTGAAATTTTAAGAAATTTGAAGACTTTTTTGAGATTTTTGAACGGTTTTAATTTTAAAGCATCTTAAAAGACTTTTGGGAATTTGAAATGACTTCAAAAAGCTTCTATGTGTATTTTAAATGTGAAATTCTCAGAAATTTAAAGAGGTTTTTTGTTTACATGAAAATTATTATTAAACTACATTTTATGATTATATTATTTTCATCATTTTTAATAACTAGAGATCTAAAGGGATTTTAAAAAATTACAAAAGTTTTTATAAATTTCAGTAGGTAAATTTCCAGAGTTTTAACAAATTTTACAGAATACTAAAAAATTTTTATTAAAAAATTACTTTAATATTCTGACTATTTTGAATTTTTGAAATTCCTTAAAATCATTTGGCATGTTTTAATAACTGAATTTTCTTGAAAATTCTCTAATTTTTTCATATTCTTTTAAAATCCTTTGTCATTTTTCAACTTCTTTAAAAATCGCTTACAATATTTACAAATATTTTCAAATAATTGAAAGTCCTGAATGTATATTATGATCTTTTTTCGGAATTTCTTTAAAACTTTTTAAAATCACTTGAAATATCTCGAAGTCGCTTTAAACTTCCTATAAAACCACTTAAAATCTTGTGACAATTCTTGAAATTCCTTTAATATGAATGATGCATATGACATTAGTAAAATTACAAAAAAAAAAACATTATTATTATTAGTCTTTCGAACCAAAAATAATAATATTAGGGGAAGTCGGAGAGAAGCGGAATACAGGGTAAAGTGGTATAGAAGATTTTTTAAAGCGGCATTTGACCTCAATTAATCGGTATTTTCAGAAATATGTTCTTTAGTAGTGCTTTTGTTATTTCCGGACTATAGAGCCTGGTTACACCGAGGACGTAACTAGAGTAAATCGTGTAAGAGTAGCGTAAAGTTAGGTATCGAAAGAAGCGTGAAAGCAGGACTACCAACATTTATAGAATTAATTCTGAATTATTTCTGCAACGATTATCGAGATTCAGAATTAATTCTAGAAATGTTGGTAGCCCTGCTTTTACGCTTTTTTCGATACCTAACTTTATGTTATTCTTTCACGATTTAATCTCGTTACGTTACGTCCTCGGTGTGACCAAGCTCATAGGGTTATTTCCATTGTTTGTTCTCGAATAACGCGAGGTCCACGTGGCAGGAGAGCGTCCTTACTAATTTCTTGACTTTTCAATGCAAGTAAATTAGGCTTTAATTAATTATTTATCAAGTCGCTCTAATATCAATTTGTAGCCTACACTATTACTTTTTATTTGCATATCCAATTAAGTGTTTTTGGACCTGGGGGCAAAGCGGGTGGGGCAAAGCGGTATACTAAAAATATACTAAAAATATACTAAAAATATACTAAAAAAATCAGACTGCTAAAAAAACCATTATTAATTCAGTTAGCACCGTTTCGGGAAAACCCATCCCACGCGCGAGCAATAACAAAAATCTTAGGTACTTTGAGGATGTGCTGGGAGATGGAAGCAACGTGTAAAATGTTCTTCATACATACAATTAAACATCTTTTATCAAAATTAAAAATAATAAAAACAAATGTCAGTCGTTCAGTTTTAAGTGCTGCACAACAGAAGCCAACTTTAGTTTCAATTTTTATTAGGCGTCAGGTATCATAGTAGGACACCACTCAAAATTTATTTCGCTAAAGCAATTCCAACAACCCGACAAAAAATACATTTCATGTAAAAAAGGTCGTCGGGTTCCTTTCAAAAAACCCCTCCGTACAAAAATTGTTTTTCAACAAAAATTACCTCTTTGTCGCAACAAAAAGCATTGATATGCACCGTATTTGTCGGTTTATTTCATTAAATATAGTAGCAACACGAATACTTACATTCACCTTCACGCCTTACATTCGCTACAAAAAGTTCCCTCATTTAGCACAAAAGTTCCCACATTTAAGCACACTGACGCCTGCGCATTAAATTGCGTGAAAAGGTCTTTAAAAATGATATAAATTCTTTCAAAAATACTTGCTCGTGAGATAAGAGTACAATTTATGATACTAATTTTCCCAAAACCCGACAATCGCTCGGAGAAACAGCAAACCTCAATTTTTCGTCCTCCAAGGAATCTTTTTCACAAATTCCTACCTGAATGCTATATGAAAATGATTGTGGCGTGCATTACATAATAATAAAATTTCAATAATATATGCATGATAGTAATTATGAACTTTAAAATGTTTTTCGGCTTCTCCATCTACAACCGGATGTTTTGTGCGAGTTAATTATTAATTTCAATGTTATACAATATTTCTCATGTTTACTATAAACATATTTTACTGAAATTTACAACCCAAGTGATTTAAAAATAGTCATTCTTTGTCTAATTATTTCAAAGAACACGTAAGAATAATGTAATGTGAATTGTGTTTGGTAAACTACCGACGATATTTCTGTCCATACCACCAGTGTCGCATGCAATTACGAAAGTCCCAATAAACAGATTCGACGAGCGATTGTCGGATTTTTGGGAAAATTAATATCATAAATTGTATTCTTCTCACGAGCAAGTATTTTTGAAAGAATTTATATCATTTTTAAATACCTTTTCACGCAATTTAATGCGCAGGCACCAGTGCGCTTAAATGTGGGCACTTTTGTGCTAAATGAGGATACTTTTTGTACTCAGGTGTGCGAATGTAAAGCGTGAGGGTAATGTACGTATTCGTGTTGCTACTATATTGTACGAAGGGGTTTTTTGAGAGGAACCCGACAACCTTTTTTACATGAAATGTATTTTTTGGCAGGTGGGGGTAGGGGGTGATATAATTTCTTTTTGTTTCGGAGGAAACCGTATTTTTTCAAAGTGTCTTATAATAAAAGTTCCCTCAGCTTTTTGGACGAAACTTACATAATCGAAAGTTCAAAATGGATGAGTAATAATGTAATAATTATTTATACAATGTAATTAAGGGCATGTGATACTTTACCATAAGAGCAAATTACTTATACCAATTATACAATCATAATAATAAATATTTTTAGTAAATAAAAATTAAAAACTCTTATTTACTAAAAATATTTATTATTATGATTGTATAATTGGTATAAGTAATTTGCTCTTATGGTGAAGTATCACATGCCCTTAATATAAATTTAAATTATTTGTAAGGAATTTAATTTAAATAACAAATTCTAAAAATTATTTCGAGAAATTTACTTTTTAAAATTGAGATTTTCACGCATGCCTAGTGAGTACAAGTTGGTAAGTCGTTCAGCCAAGTCAAGCGGTGGCCTAGTGGTTACGGCTATCGCGTCGGCTGGTATTGTGCCGGCGCGGGTTTAATTCTTTTTGTGGATGATTTTATTTTTATTTTTATAAATTATAATTTATTTACAATGTAATTAACGTAAGTTTAAATTATTTGTAATGAATTTAATTTAAGTAACTAGTACTAAAAATTATAAATAATAATTAATGCTGTCAATATATTTTGCATAATTTGTATTAATATTCATTATTTGAAATGTACATTTATTGTTTGAATTAATATTTCCTAAATATGGAAATGAATGTTTATTATTGCATAAATAAAGTGTAAAATTGGTACATTTCAAATTATTAATATTAATGTAAATTATGCAAAATATATTATCAGCATTAATTATTATTTATAATTTTTACTACTTGTTATTTAAGTTAAATTCATTAAAAATAATTTTAACTTACATTAATTACATTGTAAATAATTAACAATGTATAAAAATTAAAAAAAAAATCACCGACAGAAAGAATTGAACCCTCTCCGGCAGCATGCCAGCCGACAGCCGTAAGCTTAGGCCACCGCTTCACTTGGCTGAACGACTTATCGACCTGTACTCACTCGACATGCATAAAAATCTCAATTTTCAAAAGTCAATTTCTCGAAATAATTTTTAGTATTTCTTATTTAAATTAAATTCCTTACAAATAATTTAAATTTACATTAATTACATTGTATAAATAATCAACAATGTATATAAAAAATAAAAGAACATATCACCGGACAGGATCACCATGTCATTGTGTGCTGTGGAGAAAACTTACACTTATGCTCATGTCACACAGATATGGAGAAACTCTTAACTGATGATGAAGAACCTTCAGCTGTAAAAAAACATAGCGTGTGCGTAGGTGTGTGTTGCATGGTAGGTTAGCTCAGCTGACACATGTACATGACACAGAGATGCAGTGCAGAGATGTGAAGTTCTCTCAAGTAAAGTACGTCCGGCCGGTGCTAGGGGATGAACCCGACAAGCACATTCGACCAAACGTACTGATATCCTAAAAAGGTTTCAAAATTTCTTATCCCATTAGCTCAATTGAAGAGGGATTTCGTGAAGGCAAAAATGAATCAAACCAACAGTGATTGAATGAATGAGATGAGAATTTGAAACAAGGTGAATGTTGATATAAGGAGATTTTCATTAATCGGAAATACGGGGAAAAACACGAAGTCGAGCACCGAACAAGATTCGCGAAACCCGAAAACGCGTTAAGAACGCGAAGGGACACGTACACGAAAGAATCGGTTTAAGATCACTGACGAAGTCGGTTCCCTGAGACCATCCGCAATTGTAATCGGCGGTCACTCCTCCGGGAAGGAATACTCAACTCTCGCAAGTTGGAAATTCGGCTGTTGAACAATTTTTATGCTTGACTGATTTTGCTTCTAATTACTATATTCCATTAATCCTAAAGTATATTGTTCTGAAACATAGTTTGACCGATTTTAGAAATTCTCGAAATAAAATTTGCTTTCATAGGAATTGTCTACAATTTTCAAAATATGTAGAAAATATTGTTATCTAACCATGCTCCAATTTTTAGCTTAATCGTGTGTTTCTAAAGGAAAATATTTTTAATTATGTTCAGTACTTTTTGCATGGGTCTCCTATAGCTAACATGGGCAATCGCCACATTATGAAGTCTAGTATGAAAACAAATCTTACTATTGTGCTAAAAAACTACAAATGTATAATACAATGTCGTGTGGATTTTATGAAAAAAAATCAAAATTATTGTGCGTTTAGTATAAAAGATATAATATTGAAAAGAATAATATTTCTGTTCTCGCGAGACACATGGCGGGGGTAGGAAGTGACGATGTGGCAACACTGAGATGACATTTCGACGATTTTGACAATACTATTTTGAGGCTATAAGTGCTTCACCACCATTTTCTCTGAGAATGAAATTGCAGTGTTGCCAATATCGTTGCCATACGAACTGTGACTGTGAATGTGTGTATACGTATATAGGATGCTTCTATGTGATTACACAATCCCAGTCAAAATTTTTTACCAATGGTTAGAAGAGAACATGCGATATCTTACATCTATCTGAGCATAAACTTTTGAGTGTTTTTGCCGCGAGACAACTACCTTAACATTGATAACCTACCCTCAATTTTGAAAAACACTTTTTCGACAAAACAAACTACACAAGAATTTTGGGCTATTTTTGAGCTCTAGAAATACCCGAAAAAAAATCGAAAAAACAACCCTTAACATTGATAACCTACCCTCAATTTTGAAAAATACTTTTTCGACAAAACCAACTACACAAGAATTGGTGGCTATTTTGGGGCTCTGGAAATACCTGAAAACAAAATTCGAAAAAGCAACCCCTATCATTGAAAACCTACCCTCAATTTTGAAAAATACTTTTTTAAAAAAACAAAAAAAGACAAGAGTTTCGAGCTATTTTGGGGCTATGGAAATACTCGAAAACAAAATTATAAAAAGCAACCCCTATCATTGAAAACCTACCCTCCATTTTGAAAAATACTATTTCGACAAAACAAACTACATAAGAATTCGTGGTTATTTTCGGGCTCTTGAAATAACTGAAAATGCGGAAAAAATGTATCTGTTTGAAGTAAATTCAATCTATTCTAATTTTGAATGATTACAATGGAATTTTAGATGTAACGATATTTAATACCATTTAAGGGGTTAGTACCAAAGAACATTTTTGAAAAATTGATTTTCTAAAAAGTGCAAATTATTATAATAAATATGTGTAGAATTGTTGGATTAATCGTTATTTTTGTCATAAATATCGAGAACAGATCGAAAAACGAAAAACAACGTAAGCATCTCGAACGCGCCGAACGTGCATTTGGCGCGCGATTGAAGCAAATGATCTTGAAAATTGAACTCAAGGTCAAAATTGATGGTACAGTTCAATGGCTCTCTCGATCCTGGTTAACTTTTGTCTAAACCATTTTTTCCTAAATAAAGTATTTTAGAAGATACATTGTAGATTAAAATGGATCACCTTGTATTTTAGATCAAGAACTAAACGCGTTTTTCGACCTGGCGTGCATGATTCCGAAAAAACTATTGGACCGATCGGGCTGAAATTTGGATATGTTATTCTAAACATGTGTCGCTATCGCATGAACCAGAATAATAATTATTGATTAATATTTAGTCTTTTTTTAAACAATTATGGTGAAAAAAGGTGAAAAATCTTCAAATCGGCCATTTTGTATTTCTTTTTTTCGGATGTCAATTATTCTGGTTCATGTGATAGCAACATATGTTTTGAATAACATATCCAAATTTCAGCCCGATCGGTCCAATAGTTTTTTCTGAATCATGCACGCCAGTTTTTAAAATGGGTAACTTCCGGCAGCCATACCAGCCAGATTTATTATTAAAAAAAATATAAATTTTTTTTTGTAATAGTGTTTTATATCTATAATCATGTGTGAAAAGTTAGGATCTGTAATATAAATTTGTGTTGTGAAATTTTTATAATTGAAATACGCCATAGAATTTTAATAAATTTCTGTTAATTTAATATTAAAATTAATAATTATTAAATTGTTTAAATTTGTATAGCTTAAAGTAATCACGTAAATAAATTTAAAATTATTTATAATGATTATAATGAGTTCAGAAGTAAATGTGGTATTGCAGAAAAATTTTTTGATCTTCTCTTTTCAAACTCCATCCATTCTCCAGTTCTTCGCAGAGCGATTCATGTATGATTGGATTTAAAAATTTTAATGTTTTTATGTACTGGAGTTGCTAGCTGCTCGAGCAGTCAGCAACTCCACCCAAATTTATGTTTTCTGTTATAGGGGTTGCTTTTTCTAATTTTTTTTCGGGTATTTCTATAGCCCAAAAATAGCTCGAAACTCTTGTCTATCTTTTTCTATTCAAAAAAGTATTTTTCAAAATTGAGGGTAAGTTATTAATGTTAAGGGTTGCTTCTCGAATTTGGGTTTTTGGTATTTGAAGATCCCAAAAATAGCCGAAAATTCATGTATGATTGGATTTAAAAATTTTAATGTTTTTATGAACTGGAGGTGCTAGCTGCTCGGGCAGTCAGCACCTCCAACCCATATTTGTGTTTTCTGAGAAAACTAATAGAGCCCAAAAATCGTCATTACCGCCTAAAATTAGCCCAAAAATAGCCCAAAATTGTGGCATAAAAGAAATATTGAAATTCTTTTGTGGAGGTGCTAGCGGATCAGATCTTTTGCAAATGATACACCTCATTTCTCTGAAAACTCCAGTCCGACAAAAAATTTAAAACAAAATAAACAGCTGTCGCCCAAATAATCACTTTACTTAATTTCCCTTTTTCCTAATTTAGGTTTCTTCAAATTCATTATTTTCCGAATTATCGTCAACGAAAATCTTCCGTTTTCCGAATTAAGGGCATGCTCTTCCCCGTGGTTTGTGAACATTTTTTTTCGAAGTCACCACGGCCAAACGAAATGATATATCGCTTTTAAACTTTGGGATATTGGAAATGAGACACTAAATTGCGTTTTAAAATTTAATTTGAGTAGTAATTTTGAAAAAAAAATCCGATCCCTACCTTACCGACTTAGCTTTTTTTTCAAAATTACTACTCAAATTAAATTTTAAAACGCAATTTAGTGTCTCATTTCCCATATCCCAAAGTTTGAAAGCGATATATCATTTCGTTTGGCCGTGGTGACTTCGAAAAAAAAATTTTCACAAACCACGGGGCAGAACATGCTCTTAAAACCTGCTCTAATTTCTATGAAACAGAATTGTCTTCCAATGTAATTTTTATTTTCTAGAATTAAAATTTACCCGCATCAATACGTTCCCTAACTCTCGTTCAACCTAATTAACATTTTTTCAAATTTTCAGTTAGCTAAAATTTTAACTGTCCGAATAATCATACAATGTTATTTATGTTTGCTCGAATTAACATTTGGCATAACTTCTCTTCGGCCGAATTGTCATTTTACCTAATTTTCAGTGACCAGAATTATCGAAAGCGGATAATTTAATTTATTTTTGTATACAGTGATTATTTGGGTGGATAGAAATTAGAGCAAATTTTATTTCGAAAATTTCTAAAATCGGTCAAACTATGTTTCGGAAAATATTTTAGGAACAATGGAATGTCCTTCAAATAGAAATCAGGTTAAATACTATTGCGGGCAAATAGAAATTGGAAAAAATTGATATTAGGGCAGATGATAATTAAAATAAATTGATAATTGAGCATATAGTAATTAGACTAAATGTTAATTCGGATAAACGGAGATTACGTACACTGTTAGAAATTTCTGCTGTGATTTCACAACAAATGTATTGGAAGTTTATTACCAATACGTATTGTGATTTTACAATACAATGTTGTGAACTCTGAATTGTGAAAAATCGAATGTTTCATGTAATATGGTTTGCATTACATTATTATTAAAAATCCAAAAATCAGTGGCCTTAACGTCCAAAAGTAGGGGAGAGCAGGGCACAGAGGACCGGCGAGGCACAGGGGTTTTCTTCAATAAAATTGTATTTTGTGGTGCGATCTCTTCGTAATGACCGTAATTGCATTCTTTAGTGACTATTTCAGTTTATGTCAAGTCGACACGCATTTTGAATCAACGCTTTTGGAAAAAAAGTATAAAAAACGAAAATTCAAGGAAAGCTTATAAGAAACTTCCATACATATAGCCTTCTCATTTGTTTATAAGTGCTTTCATTGTTAAAATCTTCATTAAGTATATGTTAGTGTTCACTTAGCTTACTTTTTGTCGCAGTTTCGTTACCAAAATGTTCGATGTATTAAAGGTAGGTTAGCATTCTTTATGAATTGACTGCGGGGGCACAGAGGACCAGGTAGTGGTGGGGCACACAGGACCCATGCAAATTGCGACTATAAATTTTATATCCTCACTGTTGATAAAATATTTTTATTTATTTAAATATTTTTTATTTTAGATGCTGCACATGCATCATGATGCATGTGCTACAGTAGACGAGCAAGACGAATATATAATTTGTTTGAATTGTTCTTAACCATTGTATAAAAGTTCTTTAATTTTTTTTATTTCTTCTTTTAAAAACAAAATACGTCCAAAAATTTTTTTCAAAATTTGCCATTATATACTCGAATTAAAAATAATAATGTATTCTAGCAAAGCGTTTATCGAAAGTAGATAGTTTTTGCAATATGTACACCAAATTTCAATTAAAAGTACGGGTTATTTATAATTATATCATCGAAAGAACGTTAAGCGGTCCTCTGTGCCCTGCTCTCTACTACGCAAATCAAGAATTAACTATGACTTATAGCTGAACTGTAACCCAGAAATGCATTCCTAAGGTTATAATTTCGAACACGAGGAATTGCTTATAGGTTACGTATACAATTTTTTTGATTTTTCAATGATACTTTAATTGATTAACTGTCTTTTTACAATCAATGTATTACGACAATTGTATATTGTGGTTTTTTTTATTTAGATTACTTCGTCCATAATGCTTGCAATGTTTAAAATGTATTTAAAGGAGAATCTATTGTAATATCACAATACATGTATTGTAACTTTACAATAAATTTGTTGCAATCGTCCTTTACAATACATGTATTGTAATATTACATTACAATTTGTATTGTAATGTGTTGTAAAATCACAAACATTTTTAACAGTATACAACAAAAATTCGGGTGTATACATATTAAAGCAAATTTTGATTCGATGAGTTGAATTTTGATTAAATGGTTATTATGTCATATGAAATTTAGGTGATATTGATGCGCCCTAAATAGTCGGTCGACATAATTGTTTAAAAAAATAAAAGTAAAGAACACGAAATACTAATAAAAAGGACGTGCACTTCGTAAGAGAAAAAAGCACACCCGCCCATCGATGATACAGCCTGGAGAACATGCTGGAACCTCGGATAATGAAATCTCACCCCAACGATGATGATGGGTCCGAAGGAAATTCGATGTATCCTCTGAAATATAGGAGACTGGAAAAGACAAGAAAACACACTTCGAAATTAAACTTTAGAAGAACAAGAATTTATTCAGCCTTCTAAACAATTAAAAACGATGGTCGTAAATAGGTACATATCAATGTATTAAAATTTCTAGAAATATTAGTATTATTCTGACAACATTCTATAATTTTTACATCCTCATCAGAGAATGTATTATATTTGTGTAAAATTTGACTCTCCCATTTTTTGTTAAATCTTCATGTTTTGTGATCCCCTGAACCTGAAAAACATTTTTTTACCAAAATGTCTTATGCTTGTGTGTGTGCGTGGGTGTTTGTGTAGATTTTTATTTTTCGTTCATGATAACTTTCGAAAGAATTGACCGATTGGATTGGCCTTTGGTATACTTTTTTAGTGTCCAATATTGAAGGCCGAGTTCGATGGCCAGCCATTTTTAATGAAAATTAAAAAAGTTAGAGCATTTTGAAAATTTGAAAAAAGAAAATTAATTTCAAGCCAAATAACGTACGATATGAGAAAGAGTCAAAGGATGAAAAATATATTTTTTTGAACGACCTACAGGACTCACGTTAGGATTTTCTGAATTTTCTTGAAAAATCGAAAATTCAAATTTTGAGCGAAATAACGCGTGATATGGAGAAAATTATCACAACATAATTATTGCTCTTTAAAGGATCTACAAATTCTCCCTTGAATATTTTTTAATACGATGATTAATACGATTATATTTTTAATAATTCATTTTCTAACTTATAAATGTCTATGATGAGAATGTGTTCCTTAAGGTCGATAGAACCTTAAGAAATTTAAATAAAGATATATAAACGAATGAAAGCGCGCATATTGTGATGAGAATGTGTGCTCACAATGGCTGAGCTGACTACTATGTAGTCAAAATGATGACTGACTTCCGCAACGTTGCCCCGTTTCTTCGCATTTTTTTCCAATTTTATAATTTATAAAAAAACTAATAATATTAGGTTTTCATGTAAGAAACATAAATAACTGTTATTAAGAAGCACAATCTATATAAAAAAAACAATTTACGTATTAAATAATATTGATAGGAGTCTTTTATAATAATTGAAATTCATAACCTTTTTAAATTTTGTTTTGTAAATTATTCAATGATTTTATATTTAATTTATCAAATTTTTTGAAAATCTGACATATATTAAACTAAAGAATTTTTGGATACTATTTTTGTATTTTATATCAGTCTATTTATGAAATTTTTTACAAACGTTCACATGATTCAGAAGTTGCGCATGCTCTTCCTTAATTATCAAAATATTTTTTAAAAAAATTCTAACACATATCGCAAGGTTTGAATGAGATTTAAAAATAATATCTAATGAAAATCTTGAGCACTTTTTTTAAAATAGGATTTTTAAGATCAATGGATGTAATTTCTTACAATTCCTTTAAATCTCTATTTATTAAAAACAATGTAAATAATATAATCGTAAAATGTAATTTAATAATAATTTTTATGAAGACTTGTTTAAGCTTCCTAGAAATATATTTTTCCGTGTTTGTGAAGAATATACAAATTTTTAATTTTCCAATATATAAATATAAGCATCTTTTATTTTTGCATAAAAAATCAAGTATGCAAAATGTTGGGATTTCCTTATTTTTACCCGATGTTTGGTTTCAACGAGAAAAACTCTTCGATGCCATGTTTCATTATCAACAAATTGGTATTAATGAGATATTACTACTGTATCATTGTCCAATAAGGGCCCAATAATATTAAAATATTTTTATTGAAAATAGAAATACCGACCAAGATATCGTCATCGAACACTGAAGAGCGTGCGAGTATAATCCTGATTTTTTAAAAGACGATGCTTACTTTCTGAAAATTAACTAGTTAAGTAATCAAATATTGCATATAATGGATCCAGAATATATTTTTAATCCTTGTAGGTTATTGACTAGTTTTCCCTATAGGTGGGCTATTTATTCACCAGTAAGAGCGTGACGCGCTTTTTATGGAGTTCTTTCCTTTTTTACAATTCAGGACCACACTAGAACTAGGGAGAATTGGCCAGGACCACATCAGAACCTCCTTCAAAATGTCTGCCTCTGGGACGTATTTTACTTGTTATTCTCTCTCTCTCTCTCTCTCTCTCTCTATATATATATATATATATATATATATAT
>UCOK01009034.1:0-12971 GCA_900474325.1 Synergus umbraculus
GACGCGGGTTGAGGGGTGCGGGTAAACAGTACTTAAATTTTGCCAAGTCCCTGTCCGAGCAAAAAAGGCACAAAGCTTCACTCCAAGGGTGCTTCACTCACTCAGAAAAATTTTCCGAATCTCGCTATGAACTTCAAAGCCCGAGCACTTACGAAAATCGTGTAAAAAAAGAAGTTTTATAAATCGCGTACTACACATGTGCTAGTTACTTGAATAGTTACTGGACCTGTCAGCTGTTTCTTAGGGTTGCCAATTTACCATTAGTTTAATGGAAAATATAATGGTATATATAATGGTAAATTGGCGACCCTGCGAAACAGCTGACAGGTCCAGTAACTATTCAAGTAACTAGCACATGTGTAGTACGCGATTTATAAAACTTCTTTTTTTACACGATTTTCGTAAGTGCTCGGGCTTTGAAGTTCATAGCGAGATTCGGAAAATTTTTCTGAGTGAGTGAAGCACCCTTGGAGTGAAGCTTTGTGCCTTTTTTGCTTGGACAGGGACTTGGCAAAATGTAAAAATAATCTTTGTAAAAATAAATATACAAAGAATAGTAAATCAAACGAATTTAAAAACTAATGGAAATACAGCAACTTTAAGGCAATCGGACAGAAGGAAAGGCAAAACGAAAATAAATTATTTTATTGTTATAGATTACCTTTCTTTATTGTATAGCTTACCTTAAGGCATCTGTAACATTATTGAATGTTACAAAGGCGTAATTACTTCTTCCAACGTTTCTCTTCAAGAAACAACCATCTACCTTTCCATATTTAGAGAACAGCTTTTCCAGGTCTTTATGAGTTGTCTGAAAATAAATATTCGATATTTATCTTGAATCTTGGTGCATATTTGAGTGATTTTACTTCCTCGTAGAGGAAGCTTTGTAGTGGTGACAAAATCCAGTTTCCTAAAAAAGGTTGTTTTGAACATATTTCAAGGGCAAAATATCTAATATGATGATCTAAAAAATTGTCCGTCTGTATGTGTGTGTGTGTGTGTGTTTTACGTAGCAGTTTCATAGAAATACTTTTCATTTTCTGATTTTAAGAGATCTCGAATAATAAACTCAAATAATAAATTCCATATTAAAAAGGTTAATAAGAAAAAGTATTTCTTTGATTCAATTTGCTACTGTAATTTGCTAGCTGTCAACGAGACACCTCGCAATTGCTCATTTCCCGCTACACACGAAATGCTGTGTAAAGTCTCGAAGAATGATTTGAGTTTTTATTCGGCTAATACTTTTGAAATTAAAACTTTAAACTAATGTCCAATTGATTATAACTATCTAACAACTACTAACAAGCCTTAGAGTAGTATTTATAATCGTTTTGGATATTATAAAATTATAATATAAGATAATGAACGCACTTTATTCTAAAAGAGACTTTTGAATAATTAAAGTTTTTATAATAATGTATTATTTTCTATATTCACATTATATGATATATATTAAAATTAGACAATTATAAAGGTAAACAAAACATATTTTAATTTAAAGGCGCCTTTAAATATTAATTCATTAGAACAATCGTATATATATTTAATTGTATGTATGTTTTTTACAATCATCATGCTATTGAGTGAATGACCTTTATATTGTAAGAATTCATTGATAATATAAGAATGAGTGAGAAGGAAGGGAATAGAAGAATTAAAAGAAGAATGAGAAAGAAGGTAACAAGCCAGTACAGACGCAGTACTGTGCCAGAGTTATACCCAGTACTGGTCCAATACTTGGCTACCAGTGCTGGTTTTTCAGTACTGGTCCACTACTGCTTCTGTGTTGGCCAGCCAATTGTTGGATTGCCATTACAGTAGCAGTACTGGACCAGTACTGAAAAACCAGCCTTGTTAGCTCAGCATTGGACCAGTACTGGTATAACTCTGGCACAGTACTGGTTCAGTATTGCCCCAGTACTTAATCAAGTGTTTGCTACAATCCAATTTGGGATTTCTTTCAAGTGTAAACACTCAACACAGTATAAGTTTTTACGGAAAAAATTTGTAATATATTCAGCAATTACCGAATAATAACCTATGGGAATAAAATAATCTTTTTAAGTCTTTTTGTTGAAACAATCAAATTTTTGTTAATAAAATGATATTATTCTTCTGTCCGAATAAATTGTTTTGTTGAGCCTTTTTTCTTTCGTAAAAAATTGTTCTACTAATGAAATATCCTATTGTATCAATCAATACTAGGTACGGTTTTATATTTTCTAAAAATGAATATTAAAAATAGGAAAAGTTTCATATTCATATTTTATTGTTAATGCAAAAGCATTTTTGAATAAAATTATCTTGAGATAATTTAATATTATATTTGTAGGTACTGTATGGTTTAGTGTATCGTGGAAAAAATAGTAGGACGTCAACTCATGAGTTAGGGTAATGGTTTAGGTTATTGACTTCCATTCGATATTAGGTTATCGACTTCCATTCGATGTTAAAATTTACAAATATCAATTATTTATAAGTATATCCATAATACATCAACGAAAAAAACCGTCTTCTTAATTAATAATTGTTTTTTAAGACATTTATTTTTATTTTTTCATCAGTACCGACCAGTACTGGCGCAGTACTGCACCCGTTGTGAATTTCCCATTGGACAGTACTACGCCAGTACTAACTACCAGTTCGGGGCCAGCACTGGGGGTCCAGTGCAGAACATTGTTATCACCCCAGATATATGCCAGTACTGCGCCTTCACAGCCGCGCATCCGAGTACTCGTATATGCATCTCTGATCTCTCCCGTTGACGCCATTTTTTTCATTTCGACTCTGAATAACTCTTAAACTAACAATTCGATTTTCATGAGATTCAAACAACATTCAAATGAATGAATTCCACCCCTGATGAGTATGAGTCAAATAACTTCTATGCATAACTTCTATTCTTCACTTAAGCGAAATATTGTGTTTCTCGCGATACTCGAAGAAGTTCGTCGTTTTTTTTTTATTTTTGACCATAAATCAAAAACGAGGGGTTGACAACTCGTGAAATCACGTGTATACTTGCACTGAATTCACTTGAAGTCATGAGAATTCACTTGAAGTCTCATGAATTCATTGAATTTTCTTGAAATCTCCTGAAGTCAGTGAAATATTTTGAAGTCACATGAAGACACGTGAATTCACTTGAATTTTCTTGAAATCTCCTGAAGTCACTGAAATCTTCTGAAGTCACTTGAGTTCACTTGAATTCACTTGAATCCACTTTAATTAACCATCAAATTGATGTCTTGCATTACAGATAGTTTCGATCAGCTGGAGCAAATGAATTTTATATGTTGGCAAACCTTCTTTTACGCTCTTTTCGAGGCGGAAGATTTGCTATCCCTACAGTTCCCTCTACGCCACGGTTGGGTAAGTAAAATACCTACACGCACAAAACCGTTTCTTTGAATCAAAGAAATCATAGTATCAAATTTTTCATTTCTTTATATTAAAGAAAACTTTCTTTCTTTTAAAATAATTTTGATTGATTTAAACGAAGTTTCTTTGATTCAAATGAAAATTATTTTGAATTATTTCAAATTAATGAAACTGCTTATCTAATTAAAAAAAATGTATTTGAATCAAAGAAACTTCGTTTAAATCAAACAAAATTATTTTAAAAGAAAGAAAGTTTTCTTTAATATAAAGAAATGAAAAATTTGAGTTCTCGCGATACTCTGTGAAATTCGTCGTTTTTTTTTTTTTGGTTTTTTGACCACAACTCAAAAACCGTTTTTCGATTTTGATTTTCCTTGATTTTCCTGAACCCGGCTGTCATTCCTCACAATTTGTTACAAGATCCGTTGTTCAAATATCTCAAAAATTATGGAAGAATTAAAAAAATTTTTTAAATCACTTCTTTTATATTGGTGGATTAATTGTCAAAAAAATGTGTAAAAAATAAAATTTTTTACAATTAATATCAAATTCGATATCAGGAACCCTGAAAACCCAGAAAACCATATGTAACAACATATTTGGTGTGAAAAATGATATTTATTAATAATTTGCTTAATTTTTAAAAAAATTAAAATTATCTATATACGATTTCAAAATATTTTTTCCTGTAGATCACGATTCTGCAATCATTTTTTAAAAATCATTATTTTTTGCAATAATTTGTTTAAACAAATTAATTTTGCAAAAATAATAGGAAATTCGTAATCAGTGACCCAAAAAACCATAGTACCTATATAGAACTTGCACTTTCGATATAAAATGCGTGTTTTAATCGCAAAAATTAATAAGTCGCAAAATTGTAAAACTTTTCAATCGTTTTTGCCGTTATTTTGCAAGTTTAAACAATGATAAAAATAAAAATAATAACACTGTTGGATACGAAAAAAATGGTATAAAAAATCCTGGTTTTTTTTACTTTATTTTGCAAAAATATTGTAAAAAAACGTAATTTTTTTTAATTTTGATAGCACCATCGGAAAGAGTACACTCGAAAATAGTAGGTAAGTTACCTTTTAAATTTTTTGTCATACGTTTTCATAGTGAAACATCTTGCAGAAAAGGCTACTTCAAAAATCGTGTCTTTTTAACTTAAGGGGTTATTCTACTTTATAAGCTGAAGAAAAGAGCTATTTTTTAACATTTTTTTTTTGAGTATATCATGAACGATATGGAAATAAATATTTTTAGGTAGGGTAAAACATGTATTAAACTACATACAAAAATTTTTTTTATTAACTTTATTCAATGTTTATATTAAAAATAATGATTGTGCGTAGGCTTCTCAAAATCAAAAGCGTAAACGGTACCAGGGATATCTCAGTTAACGGCTAGCTGAAAAAAAAACCCAAAGTGGGTTTGCTTCAGTTTTACTAAAACTAGGTCTTTTGCCTACAATAATTAATATTTATGAAAAAATAACAAAATGGCGGAGAAAAATTTAAAAAAAAAGTTGCATTTTTATTCACTGTTTTTTTGTTTAAAAAATTAGTAAAAATGTGATTTTTTAATATACTAGAACATCATTGCGCGCTTCGCGCGCCTATATGATTACTTCACGTTATGCACTTGTGACGATCCCACGTGACCATCTCACAACCAATCAGATCACGAATAAACTGCGGACACTCGACAGATCATCTATTTTTTAAGAAAGGATTATAGGCAACAGACCTAGTTCAATATGTGTAGAATGTGTGGTTTAAATTTTATAAGGATCGGTCGAATAGTTTTCATAAAATCCTTGGTACCGTTTTAAAAACGCTGTTTGGAGAAAAATGCGTTTAAAACAATAACAATGCAATAAAATAAATAAAAAACAATTTTTTTTACGTATTTTAAGACAGGTTTTATCATACCTAAAAATATTTATATCCATATCTTTCTTGACATACTCAAAAAAAATGTTGAAAAATAGCTCTTTTTTTTAAGCGTATAAAGTAGAATAACCCCTTAATGGGTTAATATTAAATTAATTGACTTTTTACGAAGTAAGAATCTTTTATTTTCTTACATTAACTGTTTAGAGATATCAGTTTGGATCAGTGCAACCCTGTTAGCCACAAACGGACAAGTGGAAGGAGTCTTACTAAGCCATGGTATTACTGTTGTCGAATCTGAAAAATAATACATGGGTACGACTGAGATATACAACAGATATACACAGATATACACAGCTCCAAGCGTGGAATACTAGCAGTTAGAATAGGAGCAGCTTTAGATTTAGCTACGAGAAGAGTTGTTTTAACTACTTCATATTGATCGACTACCCTTAAATAAAAATGTTCTCCATCAGCCTTCACGGAAGCATCAATTGGACGGATTGCGTTTTATTTTTTATTTTAATAAAGGCAAGCAAACGCTGTAAATTAAATTTAAAATTTTTAAATTTAAGAATTTAACTCAGGCGGAGTTAAAAAAAGGCGGCGGCTAGCCTCGCCAGTGGCTCGCGGACAGACTTTTCAGCGTCAGATGGAAGGTAAAGAGATTTTTGTTGCTGGATAAAGGGAAGATTTTTCAGTTACCCCGTCGTTTTGCAGGCCACTATGCTTTCTAGATGTCGGGGGTAAGCTTCTGGAGAAATTTATTCGGACCAAGCTAAAAGCGGCAACCGACAAAGCAGGAAAACTGGCCGAGTTCTCTAGACGGCCGAGAGAGCGTCGAAAGGGAACAACAGATCCAGGAGTGTTTGTGTGCTTGTCACGTTTGACGTCAAAAACGCCTTTAATTCTGTCGGCTGGATGGACCTTGATACACTTGAAGGGAGGTTCAGGGTTCCGGGATACATCTGGTGGATAATTTACAGCTATCTCTGTGAGATACACGGAAAAATATGTCCTATAAACAGTGTAGAACTGTCTGGGAATCTTCGACGGGTACCAAAATGTTGTAAAAATTGAAAACTTCGTTCTTTGAATATTTACAAGATATTTCAATACTAAGTGTGTTACGACCCGAGCGGAGGGTAGATGTTTTGTTAAAATAGGCTAAGGGAGGATGAGTTTGCTAATTATGTCAGGATGGTAAGACCTGACTTTATTTTTATTGTGGGTACGTTGTCACTAACAATCCTATGGGGATTGTGTTATTCAAATAAAATACAAAGATTTAGACAAAAGATGATTTATTATATACTAAAAGATTGAAATTGGATACATAGGTTTAATACTTAAAAACTTACGTTACTTCTCGGTTGAGAAGGCAAGAGAAGAAATAAGAGTTGTCGCTTGCGTCTCTATCAATCGGAGGACAACGGCAAGATCCTCACGCAGAGTTAGGTTGCTAGAGTAAGGGCTGTTATTTCACTTACTAATCGAGCGATACACGAACCTAAAGCAGAGATCGAATCCACTCGTAAGTTCTTTTATTTAACTCAAACACGACTACCGTCTCTGAGAAGTACTTTATCACTTCGCCCAAGAGAACTCCCCGTGAATAGAAAATAAACGACTTATACGACGACTGAACTAGCGTTTAGTCGAAGGAACTTTGCTTACTACACAGATACTAATAACGTGAATTGATCGCGATCGTCGATGCTTTAAAGGGCGCTTTGCCTGGTCAATTCAGTCACGTTTCTTACTAACACAATAACCGCGATCGTCGATGCTTTAAAGGGCGCCTTGCCTAGTTAAGGTGCTTCGGTCACGAGACAGTGTTAATAGTTTAACTGATCGGAAACAAATGTTAACCACCAGGGGTTAATCTGGGGCTTATATAGTAGATCATTTTTGTCTAATGGGAGTGACTTCTGCAAATCTGTATTATGGCACGCGCGCTACAAATCTGTATTATGGCACGCGCGCTACAAATCTGTATCATAGCACGTTTATTCTAAGAATTGATGTTTTATAATAATGAACATAGTTCCTCGATTCTTTGATACGTTTCAATATATCTATTTATATATTGAATATTGATCTGTACTTCTTTTCTTGCCTTCTTATCTTATGTTCTAATTTCTTATGTTTATTGTATCTAAAATGTTAACATATTTATATATATGTATAACATATATACATATACATACATACATTTATTATAAAATACAAGCTATCACAAACATAGTTGATATAATGACATAAAGTCATTATTTCTATATTTGACTGCACACAAGGATGTAAGAATGTCATCTGATTATATTATAAGTGTTTTATCTCACGTTGGTCATGCTTTCTTTTGTTACCATCATTACATTACTTGTGGTCAGTCTAGCATATTTAATTAGTATTCACTACTTTATCGGCTGTAGTTATTATAATCCTGATTATCATTAGTGGAGAGTTATCATTAAAGTTTATGATTATTTACCCTATCTCTACATACATGCCTGTCAGTGTTGCCTGTATTCAGGTGTTACATTAAAATTTTTATAAGTTTTGGGATGTAACAAGTGCAAGAAAGAACTACATAAAGTCCTGGACTGTTTAGGAAATTTCAATACAGTAAAAACAATTTTGAGACTGTAAAATGTCTTGGACAATGTAAATATAATTTTCAAGACAGTCTAGGAAAATATGATGGGTTCTAAAGCAAAATAAAAAAAAAGCGAAGCCGACATCAGACTTGTAGTCTTTCGTGTCCAAATTTACATCACACACACGAGAAACGTATTCGTTTCACTTTCTTTAATACAGGGACACCCGATGTCGGATAATAATTTTCTTATCCAGATTGCTTCTCGCGCTGCTGTCGATGCAGCCACGAACTCGGCAATGCTTACCTTTTTCGTTGTAGGATCGTACACTCGGTAGTTCGTCGATTCCTCTGCTTACCCAACGAGTATTTTCTTGCTCGCTCGCGCATAGAATTTTCGCGTAAATTGATTTGGAGTGTGCAGTGTGCACGTATGTATCCGAACCAAAAATTCGTAGATGCTTCAAGTTTGGAACTTTTCCAGTCCAGGGCGCCGTTACTGCACCACTCGCCCACACGGTTCGGTTTAGAACATATACCGCACAATTCACTGCTTCTGCCCATAGACTGCTTTTCCATTTTGCTCCGGATTATACGAACCTCGCAGGATTCCACACTTCTCGAGATAATCGTCCATTTCTTTGTTGCAGAATTCGCGACCGTTATCCGAGAGTAGTGTTTTCATTTTTCGACCGAACTTGTTCTCGATCATCTTCTCTAAGATCTTAAACTTTTCGTAAACTTCGGATATCTTCTTCATAAAATAAACGTTTTTGTAGCTGGTTGCTCCATCCTTAAACATTAGGAAGTACCTCGATCCTCCAATCGAGTTCGTTCACATTGGCCCGTAAACATCCGAATGCATTTTTTCGCTCAGTTTTATTTTCTTATCGAGCTGCGACTTCTTTTTGAACAGCAGCCTGTGTGATTTCATCATTTGACATGGTTCGCAGAAAACGTCATTTTTTTCTGTGATCGACACTCCACTGACTGGTCCTTTTTCTGCCAATTCACGAATCGCACGCTTTACAACGTGTCCCAATCGCTCGTGCCAGACAGTTAAATTTGTCGTGGCTATGTTTGCTTCATCAGTGCTTCCTTCCTTCACGACCTTGAAAAACATTCGGTACACGTCATTATTTTGCTTCATATCCATCGCTAGCACTTCATCCTCCCGCATCAATTCGATTCTATTATTTTTAAAATGCCTTCCGAGTTCATTTTTCGTACATACTCCGACCGAAAATAAATTCTATCGTAATTTTGGAACGTGCAATACTTTTTGGATTCTAGAGTCATACCACACACCGTAAATGAACTTTTTAATTCGCACCGTGCCTTCACCAGCGACGAGATAGGGGAGAGGGAATTTTTCAAATTTTTTCGATTTTGTGCGGTTTCGTACTATTTCAAAGGTATTAAGCTCCTTTCCTATGAAATATAGAAAATTTTGTCCCATATGTTTATCATAACATTTTTCCTAGTCTATCTAATGTTCATAACCATTTTTAAAAAAATTGAAAATTTGACCGTTTTTTTTGAAAATGAAAATATTTTTGACTTTTGCAGAAAAAAGGCATATTTTTTTTGGTCTCAAAATAAAGCTTAAGTCTTTATCTTTCGATGCTGTAAATTTCATCTTGCCGTTTTTTGTTGTTTTCGAGAAATTAAATAAAGAGTAAAGCGCCGCGCCGACGGTGCTCGAGACTACTGGGCTTCTTGCTCGGCGGAACTTCTTCGGACTCATTTATGGTATCAATTATGAATATTTATTATCTATTAAACTACTTTTTGTATTGTACAGGGTTGAGACTGTCATTAAAGTTTTCTAATGCCTGCATTACAGTCATTGTAGGGACGTAATATTAAGGAAGTAAATTTTTATCTAATAAATATATTGTAATACGTGGAAATAGTCTTTTTCCTAAATATTATGTCCCTACAATGAGTGTAATACAGGCATTAGAAAACTTTAATGACAGTCTCAACCCTGTGCAATGCAGAGAGCAGTTTAACAAATAATAAATATTCATAATTGATACATCGACATATAGAAATGGACTGCGGGACGCTGTAGGAAAGCGTGTAATAATGCGACAGAGAGCTTCACCGAAATGCTCTCAACCAATTAGCTTCGGCTAGAAAGAGATAAAATTACCCACCGTTGCAACTTTTCTCTCTGACGCATTATTACACGCTTTCCTACAGCGTCCCGCAGTCCATTTCTATATATCAATGAATTGATACGATAAATGAGAACGAAGAAGTTCCGCCGAGCGAGAAGCCCAGTAGTCTCGAGCACCGTCTGCGCGGCGCTTTACTCTTTATTTAATTTCTCGAAAACAACAAAAAACGTCAAGATGAAATTTACAGCATCGAAAGATAAAAACTTAAGCTTTATTTTGAGACAAAAAAAAAAACATGCCTTTTTTCTGCAAAAGTGAAAAATATTTTCATTTTCAAAAAAATCGGTCAAATTTTCAATTTTTTTAAAAATGGTTATAAACATTAGATAGACTAGGAAAAAAGTTATGAAAAACATGTGGGACAAAATCGAAAAAATTCGAAAAATTCTCTCTCCCTAATCTCGGTAAATTTTTATCCAATCGAAAAAATCTTTTTCCTCTAAATTTGTACTTAGTAGCACTATACTTTACCCAAGTTTGAGTTCGATCTGACAAATTCGAATTCTGAGGGTGGTACACTTGACGAATAATTCCCCATATATAAATTTGATTCAATTAAATATTTTAAACCCTGATTTAAACAAAATTTCTGAATCGACAGACATCGATGGAGTTCGACAACCTGGATCCAAGCGAGGAGACTCTTAAGTCTTAAGAGTAGACAACGAACTAATTTTTTTCTTCAATGGTTGAGAGATACTACTAATAATATAATTATTCAGTCTTTTATAATGAAGTCTGTTTTTTTAGATATTCAAATAACAAATAACACTTAGATTCTTGACAAGTTTCTTGACTCTTTCCACCTTGAGGAGCACCGAGCAAATTAGCGTGCAGAACTATATACTCAAGAAATACTAAAAAAAATTACCTTTTTAACTTGTATTATGAATAAACTATATATATATATAATTATAATTTGTTTTAAAAGTCATTTTTCATCTATCCAATTTAAATTTTTGCGGAACTTGGACTTAAGCAGCTAGCGCTACCAAGAGTCTTGCAGCTTGCACACCAACTAGGGCTGCGCCCTGAACTAAACGCCATTCATGATCTTGTAAAAAGTAACATGCATGTCTCGTGGTAGGCCCTCTTCGTGACTCGAAAAGACAGTCATCTACCACTTGATATGCAATATACTATTTTAGTTTTTTAAACACAAATTACAATTTCTTAATTTTTGATGTTAGAAGACCTAGTTTAGATTCCTAGCGGGGTTAGAGAGAATGTATTGTTCAGGATAGATTTAGATATCATGTGATCCGTGAACCGGATAATTCTGCCGTTTAAGGGCGTTAGATAAATGGACTTTGAAATCCGTGAAAATAGAAATTTTTAAAAATGATTCTAAGGGCGGCCCTGTTACCGTATATATTTTATAATAAGAAAATGTTTTTTGGACGATATAGAAACAACTTACCAAATATCTAGGTTCTTGCATAGTCCTGAGTCCCATAAAAATTAAATTTCATCCCGGTTTTGAAGAGAGAATGAATATTTTGTCTGGAAATATTCATTTTCTAAACAAGAGCGAATGCAGACAGAGCAGACGAATCGCGAGAAAGAGAAACTAAACGTCAGACATGATTATTCAAGGTCAAAAGAAACGAGAAACACACAATGAGCAGACCACACTCTATCAAATGGTAAAGTCGTCAGAATGTCGCTGTTGGTACTTAATTATCACTTTTTTTCAAATGTGAAAATCGGAATGAAAACAGAAATTGTGACGATATATGTGGTAAAGATGTGTTGAAATTGCAATATATACCACACATGTTTGAAATGTATACCGTCTCAGTTTGCGGCACATTATTTGAAATAAATGATAATTACCGACAGCATTTCTGTCATCGTGACTTTACGGTAATTTAGTGTAAAAAATAACCGCTGAGCAGTGATAATTCCGGTGCGGTCTGCTCATTGTGTGTTTCTCGTTTCTTTTGACCTTGGATAATCATGTTTCTCAAAGTCCATCACAAATTACGGTTTTGTGTCGTAATGAATCGCGAATTTCGTGTTGAAATATGAATGTTTATGAAATAAAATTGTGCGGTTTTTTTTTATTTTTCTATTTGTGTCCATGTTGTGCCTGAAATCATTCATTTATACGAGTGCGTCTGACGTTTAGTTTCGCTTTCTCGCGATTCGTGTGCTCTGTCTGCATTTGCTCTTGTTTAGAAAATGAATATTTCTAGACAAAATATTCATTCTCTCTTCAAAACCGGGATGAAATTTAATTTTTATGGGACTCAGGACTGTGCAAGACCTTAGATGTTTGGTAAGTTGTTTATAGAAACATTTTCTTAAAATATATACGAAAACAGGGCCGCACTTACAAGGGAACCTCACGGGGTGTCCGCCTCCGATTTTGATGAAACTGAAATATGTTAAAGAGGATCAAAAAACATGAGATACGTGTTTTTTTTTATCGGCCGAAAAACGGTTTAAGGGGGTGAAAACTACCCCCAAAGTTTACACTCCAAAATCGTTTTTTCCCAATATCTCGAAAAATAATTATATTTTTTTAGTAAAACCAATGCCAAAATATTTTGTATGAAAACACTATCAGGTGTGCAGTATTTCTGTTTCAAAGGGTTACGTCCCCTATTTTTTTTGTAATATAAATTCATTTTTGTAACCCATTTTTTTTACAGAAAATTTTTTTAAATAATTAATTTCTATGAAAATGGTGTTACTTCAAATAAATATTCAAATTATAGTCGTCGTACTTCAGGGCTTATGCATAAAATGTCGTTGAAAGGGTAGTTACCCCTAAATTTTATTTTTGTTTACAGAAACTAATTTTGACGTAACTTTTCCGTTTTCTGACAAATATAACTGTAATAAAATAGTACATTGTATACCACTAACCAACGTGATTTTTTTTAACCTCCAGAATCC
>UCOK01009037.1:0-34102 GCA_900474325.1 Synergus umbraculus
TTTAAATATTGGGATATTTATCTTTTTTTGATAGTTTTATATTTTTATGAAATTTTGAATTTCATAATCTTTATTATTTTTGAAATTTTATAATTTTGAGAATTGTAATTTTGGAAAATGTTTAGATCCTTGCCAGTTTCGTATCAATACTGGCCTTGAAGTTGGCATGAGTCCGCAGATCCAGTGCTGGTATTTTTTTTATTACTGTACAAAGCCAGTACTAGGTCGATTCTGGACTGCCGATATTGGAATTTGCATTTGATAGAGTACTGACCCAATGGTAAAGTTAGTACTACGCCGCAGCTATGGCTACCCAATATTGGCACATTACAACTGGCGTGGTACCACGCCAGTTGTAAAAATCGGCTCTACCATGTAATTTCCACTTGGGTTGAGAAATAATCCCCCGTATGTATTTATATAATATAGATAAACCTTGAATTTCTGGTGAATTCGTAATGATTACGCAACACATCGCTTTCTCAAAATTTATCATCTTGCGAGGTTCTTATCTCAATTCGTGAATTCGTCAATAATCGTAAAGATAATGCTTGACATTTGGAAGATAGCTCAATGTTAACGTCTCGATATATTCGACGAGATGACGTTTAATCTCTCCGGTTGGACGTACCAAATTTATGTATCGTTACATTCAACGTGCTTCACAAACTTCCGTGCCGATCTCTCGATAAATCTGCCGACATTAATAATCATAAACGTAAATTACAGTCTGAGCAATGGACCAATAAAGCCTTCGTGGAAGTTATAGCGCTGCCGAGGATTAATGCTAATCAAGAATAAATTATAATTGCCACCAAGCCCATATCCACGACTTGTTTCACTCGAGAGAAAGAGAGAGAAAGAAAGAGAGAGAGAGAGAGCGAGAGAGAGCGAGAGAGAGAGAGAGAGGGGGGAGATAAAGCGAAAAGAGAAAAGGTTACTTTATTAGTTTATTTATTATCCAGCCGAAAAGACATTGCACACAACGCATAACTCTCGTTCATCAAGATCGGCCTTTTAGAAGAAAAATATATTACAGGTTTGTCTCTTTTTAAATGAGGATAATTATTGTTTAGAACGTCGCCATTTATTTTGAGATAAACGGGACAAATCCTCGCAGCTTTGATATACGTATTTCATGGTTTAATTCGCGAGCGGGGAGCGCAAAGGACAAGATTAATGTATTTATCCGCATATGTCTGCCCGATCGAATATTCACTTGAAATATTTAGTTATTAAATCCGTCGATTTATTTCTTAATGATATGGAAAGGCAGAGTAGTGAAAATTGAGTACCTGTTTTTAATTCACTTCACATTGCATTAATGCATTATATCGACTCTGGAGGATTAAATCATTAATCTTTTCTGTGTAAGAGATTTTCTCCGCCTACAATAGTGCATATGGGGTTTTGTGGCATCATGGGGCGTCGCTATTTACTTAAGCCGCGAGCTGATGTATAGCTCACTGCTGGACATTGCCGGCACCTTTCATCTCATGGCTGCTACACACAGAGGCAAGAGATAACCTCACCTCTAATGAACGGCTCTCAGAGTCCAGGACTAAATTCAAAAAAGGACACCTTCTTTCATAGAATCTACTACTTCAAGGAATATAATTAAGCAAAATATATGACATAGTTCTTGAATTTTCCTCGTGGACTTTTTCACTTCGGTATCCAAAATGGGACCCATGAATATTCCCCAAATTCAATTTTACCGAAATAAGTATCAATTTTCTCTAAAATTTATTTATTATATAGAATTTTTGTTCGATCTACATATTGTCCTCCTTTCCTGGAAGTAAAGAGATCCTATCCACGCCAATCTTTTTCTATCCCTTTTGCCATTCATGGATGCAAAGTGTACACTTGGGAGGGAAAGAAAATCTCTAAAATCTTTATCCTTTTCTATCTTTTTAACTCCACAGGGAAAAGAGAAGAAATTTGGAGAAGAGATGGAACTTTTTTATCTCTTCCAAGTATCCATTTTGCATCCCCAAAACGCTATATCTTTCTATCCACCATTGTATCCTCTTGTCCGGTAGTATCTATCTCTACCTATCTCTTAATCTATTCCTGTGTCTGGTAATATCTATCTAATCCTATACCTCAGTCTATCCCTATTTCTGGTAATATCTATCTCTTTCTATCCCTCAGTCTATTTCTACGCAAAGAATTGTATCCCTTTCTATCCCTAAGGCTATCTCTCCCTTATTAACTTAATAATCTTCATATTTTAAACATACATAATAATTTTATAACTACTGCCTTCATAAATCTTTTGATCAGTCGTTATAATCACTAACCTCCTATCTCGGCCTATCTTTCATCTATGCATGTCTATCTCTTTCAATCTCTTTGTCAGTATAACCTTTTTTTCAAACGAAATAATTGAACTGAAATGAGATTAACAAGGATGGATTTGAAAAGAAAAAAATTAAATTGAAATAGAGATGAAGACATTCAAACAGATAGGTTTAGGAATAGGCTGAGACAGAAATCAGAGGATTGAAACACATATGAGTAAATGTCGATTGACAAGGAGATAAAAAGAGATGAACGAGGACAGGCGAGAGATTTAAAGAGATATAAAAGTGGGGATTAAAAGAGATAGGAGCGAATTTTCATTGAAAAAAGAGATAGAGGTTAGAGATATAAAGGAATATAGGAGAGAGGATTCTTAGGGATAGGAGCGAATTGGAGTTGACAAGGATATAGAATTTATAGACGAGAATAGGCGATAGATAGGAAGATTAGTGGGGATTGAAAGAAATAGGAATGAATTGAGATTGATAAGGAGATGTAAAGGAGAGGAGGAGGCGAGAGATAGGAAGGAATAAAGAAATGGAGATTGAGAGGGGTGGGAGCGAAATTTTGCTGGACAAAGAGATAGAAAGGGATAGATTGGAATAGGCGAAAGATAGATAGAGATTGATAAAGGTGGATTGAAAGTCATAAGTATGAAGGTTAATTGAAATGGAGATAGAAAGGAATAGAGAACTGGAGACTAAAAGAGATAAAAGTGAATTGACATTGAGAAGGAGATAGAAATGGATAAATAAGTATATACAGAGATCCAGAACTGGGGATTGAAAAGACAGGAAGGTTCGTGATTCCCAAGGAGATAGAAAGAGATAAACAGGGATGGAAAAAAGATAGAAAGAGGTAGGTGGAGATAGACAAGAGATTGAAAAGGGTGGAAAAGAGGAGATACAAAGATAGAAAGAAATAGACGGGAATTGCGAAAGATAGAAAGGAATAAGCAATCTTTATCCCTTTCTATCTTAGGGATAGAGGGAGATAAAAAGGGATAGGACTTCTATCTCTTTACTTCCAGAAGATTTGACATTGTAAATTAACAATTCTAATAAATAAATTTTGGAGAAAGGTTATATTCTTGTCTATCCCTTTCTATTTCTTTGTCAATTTCAATTCACTCCTATTTCTTTTAATCCCTACTTCTCTATTCCTTCCCAAACTCTATTCTTTCGCCTATTCTCGTTTATACTTTTCTATAAATATATATATTGCAAAGAGTGAAGCTCTAAACAGTTCTCTAGGTCTTTCAATATGCGCTCGTATTTGGAATTCTGGACTCTTGCGTGGCTGTTTGAGGATCGAGTTCACTTCCATTGTTGGCAGCATGCTGGAATCGCCACCCTACGTTGGAAAGCGTGCAACGGTAGCATCAATCCGCGAATTCCGATACCAGATTTGCTTCTCGTTACAACGCATGCACGAGAAATACGCTCTCGAATATTTGTTGCGGCTGTTATGCTCGAATCACTCGCATCATTATTGACGAGTAATTCGATGCATAACTCTTCGACAGGGACACTGATTTATCGATCACGTCGTTGATCCTCTTCTGACAGCATTATATCCTATAAGTGAAACTTTTCTAAATGAAGAATCGTCATTTTAGAGTCAAAATTCCTGGCGCCGCCTATTACAAAAAGAAAACATTAAATGTATAGTAGATATTCGCCCTTCTTCGTACTTTTGGCACAGTTCTAAACGGATTTTAATGAAACTTGGCAACCGACTTTCAAATCTTTAAGAAACATGTTTGTAGTTAATTTAGGTCAATTCATTACTAACTGTAAGATTAATTTCTTGTGACAGCTTTATCAAAAGCTTTAAAATTGAATTCTTACATAATGAAATTCTACTTAGTGAAATGTCTTATCGAAAATAGATATTAGTTTAATGAGGCTCATATATTTCGTTCTATGCACCAACATGAATATTTTCACCATTAAGCTTGCGCATTTCAATTAATATAAATTCTAACGAGTAAATCGTCTTTAGCCTCAGGAATCGTCGCCATTAGTATCTTGTCGATAATCGTCCTCTCTGAATGTCCAGTGAAAAAGGAAAATAATTTATTGTTGACTTTTCTCTATTCCTATATCGCAATTCCCTTGGATATCTTTAGAGAGCCAACTATTAGAGTGGATTTCTCCTTTTAACGTCATTCCAAGCACGTACACATTTTATACTTTGAGTCCCGATTTAACGGCTCGTTATCACGACGATGCGATAACGCACAGTTAGGCCGCATCTCGAGTCTTTGGATTGGCTCCAAGCCGGCTTCAATGTTGTAGAGTCGGCTTAACAGGCTCGAACGTCTCGGATATGGATCGGGTCGTAAACTTAATCGCGCTTGGCACTTTGCGACTGTGCCTATCTCTGTTAAAACGCAGCAATGCGATTCACTTTCAAAGCTTTTACGCGACTCTTCTCGAAACAGGGAATTCGAAACATCCTTTGTCAGTTGGTTTTGTTTTACGAGCGAGTGACGCAGCCCAGGAAGCTTTCGTTTCGCTTTGGATCATAAATACGGATATTAGCCATTTATATTCTACGAAATGGTCCAATTTGATAATGAAATGGATCTTTAATCTAAGTCGTGTGCTTCAGTTCTTTTATGAAAAAATCAAAGGTAGCATCTTTTGATCTCCGTGTAGAAGATTTAATTGTGTTCTGGTGCCCCCCCCCCCCGGCCTATTTCACCTATAATTGGAAAAACTAGTCAATACTCATCCAGATTAAAAAACCATTTTGTCAAAATTGAAAGCACTGAGCACCAATCAAAATCGAAGCGAAGTTGTCTCAATAACTCTGTCTAGGCTAGCTAAATAATTTGTGATGTAAGGGTTCTACGAAGGTCGAGACGAAGGTACAAAGTGAAGTATATCCCGGCAATTTTTCAATTATAAAATTAGAACAATGCGCAAACTTTTTGTTCGAATCAACGAGCGCTGCGAGCGATTGATCCACGTGGAGGGATCGACGTGAATTTGGCATGTTTTCGACACAGGTGGGCAAAAGGGAAAGAGGGAGAGAAGAAGGGTAGAAAGGTGAGAGAGAAAGAGGCGATGATATGGAAAGGGAGGATGAGGGAGTCGGCCGATACACAGAGAGGACCGCATTGTTTGTCGCAAAGCATTCCCCGCTGTCGGCTGTCACCGGAAACATTCATTACGCCGCGTCGCCCGCTAGGAATTGCTAATGTATTCCATGGTCCGGCGCTTCGAGGAATTGGGAATTCATATTGGCAAAAAAGCGGCGGCTACCCGGTTGTTGCACAAGAGGATGGAATGGACAGTTGGGCCCTGGTCGGGCTTTGGTCAGATTCCTCGTTAGCGAGGCACCTCGTCCATAGGAATTCGCGTTCTTTGCTCCTGATTCTAACCAACGTGTTTCGGCTGAAACTTCTACTCCATTTCCATCCCTTTCTTCTTCGTCTCTGAAATTCTTTCATCTTGAAGAAACTTGACATTCAACAAATTTATTGTTGCTTTGAGGGGGATGAATATTCAACTAGTTATAAAGAATTGTTCGAATCGATAGGATTGGAACAGCAGTCCTGCACAGGCTAGCATTTCGGGTTGGGATTTTAAAGTCTAAAGGAGCCGATTAAAAAAGAGATGAATAAGTAATACAAACAAATTCGTCATTAATTCCGAGATCAATTCCCTGTAATTTATATTCTTAAAAGATTCGATTCAATCAATCAAATAGCTGAAAAATCAGTGATGACTGGCAATAAAATATTGTTTATGCTCTTATGTTCATACCTGTTTAAAAATTTCTGTCCTTTTATGTTCTTTTTATATTTTTGGATGCCAATAAAGGAAACAATAAAGCATCCAGATGATAGCGTGAAATAGCATGTTAAACCTGACTAGATTGGAGAGCTACTTTCAGCACCTGCAAAAAATTGCCAAGAGTTATTTACTCATTTCTCACCTCACATAAAATGTGACTGCCGTGCTTGGCAGAAAACCACTAGCTGGTACACGAAGTGGAAATAACTCGGTAAACTGTTTCCTTTGAAAGAGGTTCAACGAGTACTAAAGCTTGTATAGTTTCCTAGAAAAGCGAACGCTATTGGTTGGCATGGGCTGAAATTGCACGTAGCGATAATACTCTGAAGGATTTGCCGTGTGGCCGTGGAATTTTTTCTAGTCATTGACCGGTAAAACAGGCGATGTTATGAAGTTTCGAAGCACGGGGGTGAGGTTGTAAAATTTATCTTCTATAGGCGATCTCATGCAAAATAAAAAAATGTTAAAACTCTTTCAGAAGTTTTGTGATATCCGCTTCTCGGATGTTAATGGAGAATTTCGTTTGAGGCTTGCTGCGGCTTTAATTGCATCGATTTCCGGTAAGAAACTTGCTTTTTTTAACACTCGTCGGCTCATTGTCGCCCGGTAATTACAGCTTATTGTCAGCGATGGTAGACAGCGGCTCCTTTGGAGTTGATAACTTTGCTTCTGGCGGAGAAGAAGAGCATGATAGGTTTTAGTTGTGCCGCACAGTGGAAGGGTCGGTTGTTACTGGGTTGTATAAGTATACAGTGAACCAAGGGAAGTGCACACATCGGGGCCAACTGTGTAATTTGAGGGTAATTCTCTGAGTCGTATAACCTGTAGGTAATGCCGACTACGCAGGCAACCAACCAGTCAAGGGAGTGCATCAGGGCGCTGCTCGTTTCATTTAATTGGTCGTTCCCAGGTTTACGAGGTCTCAGCTGAAGCCTGCGACGAGCTGCTCTGCAAAGTTGCCCACTGCCAACTATATCGGTAAAATCATCCGCACTTCTGATACATCCGAATCCTTTATCTTTTCATAGACTTCAACCGGATCTCGAACGGAAATGAAGAAGTGGATCTGAATGAAAAAATTATGGTTCACCCTCTCTTCTTTGATACACATTTCACATATTTCTCGGCAAGAGCATGAACTAGAGTAAATTTATGAGCCATTTCGTGAAGGGTCCTCTGCGTCGCCGTCGCCATTTTCGGATCCGTCGATTCATTTCAAAGTGAACTCGTTTGGCGCACGGCAACAAAATCGACGGTAAAGTTCATTTTATGAAGCTAGACTAGATTAATGTGCTCGTTTGTTCGAAAATGGCCCCAATAAATTATTTTAATAGCTTGGCCAACTATAAATATGTTTTGTCGTGCCCTCTTCTTTGACTCTTGTTATCCCTTGTCTTGGATCGAATTCTTACCAACCATGCACGAGCGCAAGCGTTTTAGAGAGACAAATCCTATAGTGATGGTCATATTTTCATCGGAGAACAATCAGCTTCAGTTTCGAGGTTCTTGTTATTGCTCCTCTGGGAGTTTTCGACTCTAAGAAATGATGTTAACGTAAATGCTTACAAGGGTCTTCTAGCATCGTTTGGCAAGAATTTGGTTGGCAATACGTCAGCCGCTTTGTGGCACTTAACGCCGTAAAGTTGTTTGATGGCACCGCTATCACCCCTAACAGTTCCTAACAGTCTGACGTATAACCTCCCTATGCGCGAGTCTGACACTGCAACTGTGAGTTATTCACTTAATGCGGCCATTACGTGCTCCTCGATGGCGCTTCATCCTGATTTACTTGACAAGCATTTATTACGCCTATCTCCGTTTGCGATATTAAAGCCTCTTGCTCTCGTTTCCTATGCGGGTCTATGTAGAAGAGGTTCTATAACGAGATGCTTCAGAAGAAAATGAGAGAACAACTTTATGAGCTTCATCTGCGCTTTACACCACTGGAATATCGTGCACGCGCTGCTCTATTGAAAAACTTGACGTCATGCAAAAACTATATCAAAAACTACATCAAAGATGTAAAGTAGGACAATTTTTGTAAACTTTCATCCTCAAGTCGTCCTTGTTATCGTGAATAAAATTTATAAATTAATGATTAGTGTTATAACTTGGCTTTCACAGAAAAAATTAGTATATATTAATCCTGCAGATAATCCTTACATGAGTTTCAAAATAAGTCCCATTTTTCACGGCCGGCAGGCCAATTTGTCACAAAAGCTAAATAAGATTTTCTTTCTTCAACCTAAAGCTTGACCGTGACTAAAGTTGATCATTATACCTGCGGGATGCAGCCAACGTCACACTCTTCCAGGAGAAGCATTTTCATGCACTGGTTTCACAATAAGACATATATTGTGCTTCGACCCTGACTATGACCTCATCTCTTACTTGACCAAATTTTCGCATCAAGCGAAGCGTGTGGTCCATAAATCTTGACCCTGTTTTTACGTGTTTGACTCGAAGCGACTTGGACATTATTAGCTGAACCTTCACGCTTATGTCCATTGAACTGTTGGAGAATTTCGTAAAACCGCACCGTAAAAGACCCGCAGTTTCGAAACTCACTTTGGTTCGTTCGTTCGAGGTTACCTGAAGAATCAGTCACTAGGTTTCCAGCTGAGTGTCTATACTAGCTAAACTAGCTGGAGATCAATCTCTGGTCTCTGACACGCGACGCATTATTTGTTCACTCACTAAAGAGGCGAAACTCATGAATTACCCGGGGCATAAAAAATTACAAAGCGTCAACTTTCCTACGTAAACACTTCGTGGAAAGGTTGTAAACCTATTTTCGTTGGCTAGGTTCTAAGCATCATTATACATTACTTTAAATGACTTTAAAGTCAAATTTTCAATGACCATTTTTTAAATGAAAATACCCTTTTTAAATTCTTTATACTCAATGCTTAGTGATGCAGTTTTTTAAAGTGAAATGTGTAATAAATAACTTTGTAATAATCTTCTTAGCTGGACACTGGACATATTTAGATCTGAATTTTTATTGTTGTCTACCTATGGTTTTAATCCCATTACGTATCTCGGCAGTTAGTTCGAAGCTTCAGATGTCCACGGGATGTGACTATAATTCAAACATTGAATTGCTCGAAAGGCATGACTATATATGTCTGTATGGTCAGAGAACTGAAGGGAACTATGTACCCCCCCAGTGGGCACAGCGTGTAGCACAAGTCGACAAATCATAGCTGTCTGAAATGGGTGGACGGTGAAAAACTATCGTGGCTTCTGTGGAGAAGTAATAAAAGATGCCACATCAAACGTAATTCCCTGAAATCATTATCCAGGCCATATACATTGACTTATAATACTGCCGTAAAGCGTTTGAGCGACTCACAGAAATTCAAATGGGGCAAATCAGAACCACTTTTTACTACTTTTTCACTTTCTCGTGTTTTAAAGAATTTATAACTAAACACAAAACTTCTCTTTGAGATTTTTGCAGTCTCATCTCGGAAATCTTGAGATAATGCTAGTTTTTACATTACTACAAATTGACACAAAATTATTTATTTATATTATTAATTTCTCGTTTTTTCTCACCTTTTGCTAGTAGAAAAAATAATTTACAATTTTTAATTCTTGAAATATAAAATTTTGTAATTCTTTATCTAATTTTAGGAATCTCCATAAGTCTCATGAAATTCCTTAAAATTATTTATTATTTAAAATTACTTAATACTTCATACAATATCTTAAAATGCCTTTAACATATTTAAAAAATCTGACGAAATTCCTTTAAACGTAAAAATCACTTAATAATTCTTCATTTTCCATAAAATTCCTTGCAATTCCACAAACTATCGTTATAACCCTTAAAATTACTACAAATTCTTTGAAATATTATGAAATTACTTTAAATTTCGCAAAATCAATTCAAAGACCCATGAAATGTGATTAAATCCCTTAAAATTTCTGAAAACCCACTGAATTTTCATAAAATTCCTTGAATTCCTTAAAATCCTTTAACATTACTAAATATCCTATAAAATATCATAAAAACCCTTAAAATTATTGAAAATTCCATGAAATTTCATGAAAACTCTTAAAAATCCTCAAAATAAGTTAATATCCCTTAAAATATATTACAAGTATTTAAAATTCCATGAAAACCCGTAAAATCCCCTGAATTCCTTAAAAGTCTTTCAACTTTCCTAATACTCCATACAATATCTTAAAAATCTGGTGAAATTCTTTTAAATTTAGTAAAATCATTAAAAAATCCTTAATATTACTTAATATTCCAAAAAATTCATTAAAATTCCACAAACAATCGTTATAACCCCAATAAGTTATTAAAAATTCTTTGAAATATTATGAAACTTTTTTAAATTTCGCAAAATCAATTCAAAGTCACATGAAATCTGATTAAATCTCTTAAAATTTCTGGAAAATTCACAGAATTTTCGTAATATCCCTTGAATTCCTTAAAAGTCCTTAAAATCACTAACTATCCCTAAAATATCGTAAAATGCCTTAAAATCATTAAAAATCCCATGAAATCTCATGAAAGCCCTCAAAATAAGTTAATTTAATCTGGTAACATATCTTAGAAGTATTTAAAATTCCATGAAATCCCATATAAAATCCCTTAAATTCCTTCAAAGTCTTTTACCTTACTTAATACTCCATACAGTATCTTAAAATGCCTTCAACATCCTTCAAAGTCTGATAAAATTCTTTTAAATTTCGTAAAATCATTTAATACTCCTTGGTATTCCTTGATATTTCATAAGATTCCTTAAAATACCACAACCTTTAGATTTCGCAAAATCAATTGATATTTCTTAAAATTACTTAAAATTACACAAAATTTCGTTAAGTTCTATATAATATTCTTGAAATTTCAACTAATAATTTCACCAAATTTTTAGAAATTTCTGAAAATAAATGTCCTTGAAATGACTTAATATCTCAGAAAATATCTTGAAATCCCTTAAGTCGTCAAAATAACTTAATATCCTAGTAAATATCGTTCAATCTCTGAAAATTACTCAAAATTTCATGCAATTTCGTAAAATCCTTTAAAATTTCATAAAATTCTTCGAAGTACCGTGAAATCACTTAATATTTCTAAAATCTCAATAAATTTCGTAAAACCATTTTAAATTCCTTAACATTATTCAAGATTCCATGAAATCTCATTAAATCTCTTAAAATACTTTGAAGTCAAATTAAATATAAAATGCCTAAAAATCTCTTTAAAGTCTCTTAAATTACTTAAAATTCCAAAAAATATATAGCCGAATCTCTTAAAACTACTTTATAATCCCATAAAATTTCATAATTCTGATAGTAACTGATCTGTAAATAGACAAATACTTATATTATATTAATTATTAATATATTAAAAACTGATATAAAAAAACGCATGAAAAGTTTACTATAAATAATCTGTTTAATCTTAAATTATTTTCACTATCCTGTGATATATATTTTCAAATATTTTTTGTTTCATTAATAATTTATTTTTCATCATAAAAATAATTATTTTTATCAGTTTAAATTATTTTCTATTTTTATATATTTATATAATCTTTTTATTAGTAATCGTTTTGACAACAAAAATAGTCTGAAGATAGTTTTCAAATTCGATGCAGTCACATAAATTTTGCGCAATTTCCAATGGCACCAATCAGGTTTCCGACAACAATGTATTTGATATATTGGTAACATCTCTTTGTTAAAAGATAGGATCAACATATACATATATCAAATGAAACTCGGTCGATTTAAACTAACATCTATTATAACAGATTTTCTCCATTTGACGGTTATATTTTCCTCGCCCCCTTGTCCTTTCTCATAGATTTCGTATACAGCCGATTATACAGCTATAATGCATCTCCTGAATTCGTGTGAGTATAACGCCCCAAGTAATATTACGTTGACAGTAATTGCTGCTTTGATCAATGTAGCCCCGGTCATGAGAAGGCAGCCATCACGCCAGCGGGGTTCACTTCGATCCTTCTTTCATCGTCCTCCATGCCGCGTTGCATGCGCTTATTTGCGTCCTCTAGAATCTTGCGCGTGTTCCTGAAGGTTAATAAATTAGAAACGAGGTCGAGTAACCACGTCGCCCTCGTGTAAGAGAAGCAGGACCTGAAGCTCGTAAATTACATTGCTCGCGTAAGTGATCAGATCGTCGGTGCTACTCCCTGTGCGGGAATTCTATTCAGTGCCATGCTCCAGGTTGAGTACACCAGAGTACTAGATGAAAGTTAGTTGCCCGAACGTTTAGTATGCAAGAACATGCTCATAAATCAAAGATCATTAGCGACGAATTAGCGGATCCAGATAGGTGATAAATCAACGAGTGCGTTGGCGACCGGTTTGTCGAACCAAATCGCTCGAAATAAATCATTTTACCTGACTCCTTTCAGTGCCCCTATCTAAATCAATGCAACTCAACTGGATTAAGAAAGCACGTTTCTCTGAGTAAAATAATATTTTTGCAGTTAGAAACTTTCTCTTTAATTCGATTTAAAAAATTGTATTTCGTTTAACAAATTGCAAATAAAAATTGTGCTACGTATGTCACTCTTATAGTACTGGTGCAACTCTGTTACGGGGGAGTATGTAGGAGTATGTTAGAAGAGACTATCGAGTCTCCTCTCTGTACGTTTTAAGTTAATGGCGCAGTGATCCAAGACAAAGAAGAGAGTTTCCTCTCTTGATTGTCGGCGAGACAGTTGTCAGAGTCGAGTCGGTTGATAGCCATTGAAAAGAGATGTTCATCGTCACTACGCGCAATATACTGCGTCTTTAATAAGATTTATTCAATTAAATAAAATTCATTTTTATTTCTACTGTCACATATAAGCGGAGTAGGCCGCGGATTAAGTATAAACAAGTAAAAACTGGTAAAGTTCCGACCCGGTTGTAAGTATCAGCTCACCCATGTAATTTCCACTTGGGAAGTGATCTTTGAAATTCCTTAAAATATTTAAAATCCCAATACAAAGATCTTTCAATAAAACTGGTTCAGTCGTGTCAATAGAGGTCGTGCGGTATGTGGAAGTCTATTGGAAGTATACATAGAACGAAGTGGTCGCTCTCTTGTACACAATATCCGTATAACGGAAGTGGCATGCACGAAGAGAATCGTTCTTTGCCTCTTTTATCCTATAAAGCCAAGAGAGTTCCATCTATTTTGGCCTCCCTGTTCCAACCAGAAGTGGGATGATTTATATCAGGCAAGTGCGCCTTTGCACGGCGGGAGAATTCTCGCTTTCAGTTCAGCATTCAGCCAGGACGCCGAGGTATAGTATAGAGTGTGGCATTTCTTGAGATGTTGTAACTTCCAATGTCCATGCATCTTTCCTCTAACCATTGGCGCCATTCGCGATCCTTTTGCTTTTTCCAAACGCGTTTTCTCTTCCAGGCAGCCCGTCGAGCTTCCAGACTTGCTTCCCGCTTTGAAGCAGGAAGTCCGGACCACCGGAGTTGTTTAGAAAATGTAAAACTTGTAGTGTAACAAATTTAATTAGAAAAAAAAACTTTCATCTAGCTTTTATCTATGAATGATTTCTTACAGGATTTCTTACAGAAAGAGACTATCATAATTTAGGAAGCATACGATAATAAAACTCGTGGAAAGACTGAAAAGGAAGGCGATTGATTTTATTTTATGAATTATCGATAGCTGTATAATTATGATTTACGATTTCCGATCTGCAGAAGTTTTTTTCGTGTCCTCATCGATCACAATTGGGTCAATATGCGATGCGATGTCTGATTTACTGCTCGAGCAGTAAATTATTACTCTTTATAAATCTGTAAGCTATGCATACGAGCAGCTATCTAGACTCCTGGGATATAACTTCAGTTGAACCTGTCTTTGCCCATTGCTCACTTGAAGACACGTCTGTACGAATGCCAATCTCTATGGTCTCGCTTCGTCCAGCCAATTTGCACATAAGGTTATACACGGGACACCTGTCCCACTGTCTGCCAACATTTCGTTTGTCGCTCTCAATGCTACCAAGGATTGCAAGTCTGATATGTAAACTCGTTTATGCACATCGACGTCGACAGTTTGTATCACGATCCTCTATAATTATTCGTGATAAAATTACGACTTGTAGCCACCTGTCACTATTAAACATCCTATGAAGTTTATGAGCATAGCTTTCTAAAAACGACTTCAGAAGAAGACGCATTAGCAAACTCTTACCACTTTTATAAGTGGCTTTTTTTTAAAGTTTCATTACTTCGAGTACATAATTGTACAGTTTTGAGTGAAATTGAGGTGCAAAAGTATAAAAAAATGCCATGTCATTTACAATTACATTACATTACAAACCATTGGAAAAATACTATTGTAAAAGTAACTCAAACTCAAATATTCATTCCATCTTTAATGTACACTATCAAGCAGACTGACGCAATTGCTAAAATTATACCTGTCATGTCTTGTCATTTAGCGAACGAGGCAGCATTACTTACGACTAAGCACAAACACTATTATCTTTGCGGGCTGCCATTAAGAATAATTAGTATGAAGTCGACATAAACCCAGAGAGGTGCAATTTTCATAATTACGACTATGAGCATTGAGCAGTCATCGATTATATAGCCTCGGTATAAGACTAACTATTTTTTTGGGGGGAAAAAAAACTATCGTTCGCAAGAACGAAATGTAGAAAAATCAATTTCAATGAGTTTTGCAGCATTGTCCTCGAAGAACGTGATAGCTGATTATATTTGATGAGGAAACAAACACAACGACCATTTTGAAGAAAGGGTCATAAATTAATGATCACGCAGACACAAGGGGTCAAAGAAGACCGCTAAGCCGTTGGATCGTCATTATCGCCAGCTCGCTCACATTTAGCGGCAACGTTGACAGACAACGGCTTTAAATGATGATGGATGGCTCGTATAACTGTCGCAATATATGGCTCCCGACGAGACTCTCGTATCTTGATTTACCATTCGCACTTTCGTCATTGTGCAACGCTGCATTCTCCTGGCCATTTATACTTTGTCTGCTCATCATTTTGATGACTGCCTTCGGAGCTCTCTAACAGTCTAACTACACGTGTCATAGAGCTAATTATATATACACGTGCGCTGCACTATCTTGTAGGCTATAATTTTTCCACGTCAATTATAAATCTTCCAAGAAAAAGTTAGTTCAAACGAATAAACAAATGAGACTTCAGTAAATGTTGAGTATTAAATATTCACAGTTTAAAATTATTCAATTCTTAAGAATGCAATTTAAAATTCTTTTAAACTTGTATTTATGAATTAGATGTTCCTCAGTTTGAATTATCATATCATAATTTGTGGGTTCGATTGTCGTCTCCCATAATGAATATTTACAGTCTAGACAGAATTTTCAATATTGTCATCCTTCATCAAATTTCTTTAAAAATCCACAGCATATATGTTTGAAAATTAGATTAAAATTCATAATTAAGCATAGAAATTATTGGCAAATAAATATTTGATATCGGTTGGACAGAATAGCAGAATAAATAATTGAATGCATTTTCAAAAATCGTCAATGTGGTTAAAAGAAATTTTCACATAAATAATAAAAGTTTCATGTGATTAGAAGTGTCATTTTCCATTTGCCAAACCTCGAGTTTAAAAACAGTGACATCTTTTATCGCATCCATGCATAAAACAAGTAAATGATCAATGAGATAAGCATGAACCGAGGCGTGAACGAGGAATAAAATAGGACATTATATATAATGGGCTGAAATGCCGAGTCGCCATTTTATTATTTTTATGGCTCCGATCTCGTTGTGACCCCTGAACTCGTGCCATTGATTACTCTGCAATTTATTATAATTCGTTTGTCGCTTTACAGACTGCATGTATTTGCTAGATGTATCAACTGCTATCTTAATTAATATTTGCCTGTCAGTCTGCTTTGGTAACGTCTTTATCATCAGTAAACTCTTATACATAAATCTTCGATATTAGTTATAAAGTCAAACCCATTACTTTAGATTATATTTGTTGTTGTTTTACATTTTATATTTATATTAACGAATTTTAACAATTAAAATATCAAAATTGCGAGTTTCCTGGATCATGTATTTTTTAGAGAACATCACTACTAAAATATAATCTATCACTCTACTATTCACATATCAAGGACTCTCTGGATGCTTCATCATTTGATTGACGACGTATCAAATTGCTTCATATAAAAGGCGTACCTAATACACGAGTATCTGTGAAAAAAAGCAATTACGAGGAGAATTTGGTCCACACAAGATTTGAACTTGACAAGATTCATAAGAATCACAAGGGTGGTAGTTTTCTCCCGGTGAAGGAAGATTGCGGTGCGTTCGAAGGTTGTTCTGACAGGCGATTCAGGTGAGGGGAAAGGCGGGCAAAGAATGGCACGGGCAGGGTCGAACATTGTGCGCTGATAGATGTGTCAAATCCGGGCTGCATTGTGTCTGCCGAGATAAATGGAGCCAGAGTGAAGAAGCAAAACACGCGCCTTTGTTGCCTAGTCTACTCATCGAAGGTAATTTAGAGAGTTGTCCCTTGCTAGCGTCTGTCCATTTTCCCATGTGTGTAAAGCGACACGGTCCACCTTGATAGTGTTACTCGTTTCAAAAGGGAGCGATCGCCCTTTCAAGAACCTTCCACAAATTGAGACAGGATATCTAGAACCTCAAAATAAAAGAACAACATGAGCGAGTGACGCTGCAGAAAAAATCTGTTAATATACACTATGTCTATATAATAAAAAAAGTAATGTTCTCCTTTTCAACCAAAACCCTTTTATCTTTCTCACCAAATCGCCTTCCCCCTTCTAACCAAATCCCCACTTCCCTTTTCAATCAGAAGTCCCCTCCTATTTTTAACCAAAACGTCTCTTGTCCTTTCAAAACAAGTCTTCCTTTTTCTTTTTCAATCAAAACCCCTCTGCCCTTTCCAAAATTATCACGTATAAGATGTATGGAAGAATAGAAAACTTTCTCTTATACATCATTTGATAAATTTTCTATCATAATTTACTGTTCGCTGACAACCGGTGATGTAGAATCTTAGGAAATTATAAGACTCATTTATACTAATTGGAGAGATTTGTTTTAATAGATATTAAACTGAAAGATTCTTAGATATTGCACGAAACGATTTAAATGATTATCAGGATATTAGTTACAAAATCAAGACTTAGGAGATAGTTGGCTCTTAGCCTCGCTCTTAGCTGCGTAGGAAATAAATGAGAATCCTTTAGCCTAGCGGCGGTGAGCGATCGACCTGATTCGATCTTCGCGTGCATCTGCACCCAGCTTGCTAGATATATATCATTCATCATCTTGATACATAGGATCCCATAGCACCAGAGAGCGACAGCGCTAAGCAACAGACATTTTCCTTCTGCTCGAGTAAATTAACGCCTCGTCATTAATAGTTTGTCTCAAACAGTGCCAAGTATATATACGCACTGACGACCGGAACAGACAATTTCTGACTTTGGCCAGCCAGTTTCTCGTTTATAATCTCAAGCCAACTTGGTGACGTGTGACATTGCTTTTACATGCAAACATAGTGCTATTTTCCTGAAGATTTATTGCGTACTGATTCTGCAAATTCTTATTTTAGGTTTTACGTTTTACCTTTTCATAGATTAAAATATTAGAATCTAAAAAGGACTGGGTTTCAATTCGGAAACTTCAACGCGTCATGTATTGTTTCATCCTGAAATGTCTGCGTTCACAGCCTTATTTATTTTTCTCAACCTTCACCCTACAATTTATTCAATTATTTCTATATACTGCAATTCAGACGGAAAAAGGGCGTCAAAGTCTTCGGAGGGAAATAAATAAATTCCGCAAATCTGGAAAGATTTCAGCAGCCAAGATAATTCGTGAGTGAGAGACATGAAATCGGACAATGTCATTTTTACGATATGTTGAGCGGACAAAGTTAACGACCAGAGTAAGTTCTTGATCCACGTGAATCCTCCGTTTCCGCCCTTTCATGGTACTCTTTCGGTGGAGCTACTCCACCTACTTAACGGCCGCATCCCATCGCCCATTCTTATACGTACGTAATAGACCGGCCCCCAGTTGGATCTGACAAGCTTTTTCTGGTATAATAAAAGTCAGAAAGAGGATCTATTACCTTCCCGAAGCGAACCAAGAAAGAAGGACTGGCTGCAGGAGTTTCGAGCTGGCCGGTCGCCTTTGATCCCGGCTATGTCTCGCGTCTGCTGCTACTGGAATTGACTGGAATTTTCTATTTACTATTTAAGGCTACTACTTATTGCTTGACTCGTCTTGTTAATTTATATACGCACAAGGGATACACGACCGATGGCTTGGATGTATATAGGCAGTATTGATGCGTAAATATGTCAGGTCTTTGTTGCGGGAGAGGGGAAACATACAGGGATACGTGTCTACGTGACGTCGCTTCCTAATGGTTTCATTATGTCCTGCTCTTCTTGGGAGCTTCTTTACTCCTAAGGATTTACTTTTTTGTATTTTACTTTATCTTCAACTTAAGGCCACATACGTGATCAACTCAATACGGCAAGCACCTTTTTCGAGGAAGAAGTTAACCAGCAGAAAATAGCAATTAGGTTAGACATACCTTTTTAAATAGGCAGGCATACATCGTTTCTTTTGTAAATCACACTGGATTTTTCTAGAGGAGCATTATTGTCTTTAATTTTAATTCAGAGAAAAATGTCTACTGCTAATATATTGCATTTAATTTTTTATATCACTAGTTACGTCCACACATGAGAAAAACAAACCGCAAGAGTCGTGCATTTCTTGTCTCATGAAGTATATAAGGAAGTCATTGTCATTCTTTGGTGCCTGTCGACCTTTTAAGTCCTTGAAACTGGAGGAAGCAGGAATTCCAGTGTCGCATTATCACTTTACAAGGAGCGGAACATGACACGTGTTCCCTGATCGATAATTCATGTGATTTGGTTTTACAGAAATAAAGTCTTTTATTTTGGCTGTACTCCAGGTCACATTTTCGTTTTCGTACAACCACAGCATAAGTACAAGCAAGAATTTTCTTATAGAATAATATTCATCACAATTTCGATAAAGTTTCAATTACTGAGACAGTTCAAATCGGTGGATCACTTAACAGCTACTTGAAGGGATGAAAGTTTTTTGGCGTTTGATGACGGTGGGTTCGAATCAATGGTTGAAGGCACATGCTCGTTTGGAAAGCAAGCGAAGTTTCAACTGAGTCTAAGCAGTATAAGCAATGATCTCCAACCTCGGGGAACATTTCGTCTTCGCTTTGCAAACGACGGCGAAGACGACGAGGACAACCTGAGCTCTTCTGCCACTGGCGGACTGATGTCGGATCGCTTTGCTGCGGACCACGGCTCTTCGTCTATGTCTTAGCAGGATTGATGGCGCTCCACTGCTTACTTCTTCTCCAACATCCGCAAGGCTCTTCGTGATGCTACATTTATGGAATATCTTGAAATCTCCACTCTGCTGAGTAAACAGACAGCAGTCGAGCGATTGTTCCCGAACTCGTAAGCGGATACTTTCATCTCTGATCCTGAAGTCTCAACGCACTCACAAAAGCATCCTTGAAACTGAAGGATGGCATCTAATTAAGCAATTCCAAGTCACATTCAGCTCGTGATAATGCCAGTAAAAGATGAGATGGTGACATAGTTGTGATAAGCTAGACTAAAGTAACCATTTGAAATGCTCTTAATCGCGCTCTTAATGCTTGAGAGCGTTCTTTCACTGTGTAAAATCAAGTTCAACAAGTTTAGAAGAATCTTTTCTTCGTAAAATAGAAGAAGCAAGAGATAAACAGGTCCACTTCAGGTTAAAAGTTCGTCGTAACAGAAATTAATCGTATGGGTTACTTTTCGTCTCCATCTAGTTAATTTTTATCAGAAACGTGATATAAAACTTGCGATGCCAGCGCCACATAAGTCAGTTTGGGTTCATTAAATAACCAAGATGGCGACTTCCAGTGGTGTCAATTATTTTTAAGAAGTGGCATAAAATTAATTTTGTGTATAATTTGAGGGAATTTCTGTAAGAGAGGAAAGTTCGAAGGAAGAAGACGAGCGATTGCGATGAAAATTGGTAAGTATTCCAAAAATTTGAAAAATGACGAACCTCTTTTGAGACAGAAAAAGAGACATGAGGAGAATGTTGTTGAAGCATTCCGGCGGAAGCTAAATTCAAAAGATTCAAAGAGGCTAAAAAGCGAATGTGTTGAAATGGCTGGTGACTCGTATGGTCTCTACAGTGTACATACACAGTCGCAATACATACTAACAATTCTACGTCTCACTTGTTCGTATATTTAACTTAGCAGAGAAGCGCTGAAAAGCGTGGACTTAAGTTAGTCACTAATTACGTCCGTCATCGGGTTCTTACTGTGGATCTAGCTTGAGACGAGTAGTCGGGTGGAACAGGACGACGACACTGATCGATAGGTAACAGACGAGAGGTTGTCGAAGCCTTGACCCTGGGATTCGTCGGCTGCTTTAGCCACAAGCCACTGTCGACGAGATTCAACCCGGTCGTCCGTTCAGATAGGAATCTGGCTTTGGCTTAATGACGGCTCGTGACAGACGGGCATCGAGTCAACGGAAGGGAGAAAGAGTCAGCGTGTCACATCAACGGCGCCGCGAGATCTACGGCCCCGCTTTACCGACAGATTCTTTTCGTTTTGGAAGTACTTCAATGCCAATCCTCTATCGTCCTCGCCGTAGTTGAAGTTGCAGAAAGAGAGTGCCGCCCGGTCATTGCCCGCGTGGAATTACGAGCTTGTGAGAAGGCGCGCGATCACTCTTCATCCCTTTGAAAGAATAAATTCGTCGTTCCGACGCCAGATAGCTTTTCGTTCAGTTACACTGCACCGGACCAGCCGAAAGATTTCGTATTCCCCGTTTTGCGTATCAACACCAGGTATTTCATAATTGAAGAGCATCGGAGAAGTAGTCCCTACAAAAAATATGAAATCCATTCACAAGTAATAATCGGGTTAAAGTCTTAATATAAATGTTTAAGGCATGCTTAGTATGAATAAAATAAATACCAAAATCGTAAATAAGATGTAGAAACATTTTATTCTATATGGTGTAACATATAGTCTTCGCTCTTTTTAGTTGTTCGGATAAGAGTAATCGCAAATTTGTCTTTCTGGAAACTTGAGTTTGAAAGCGGAAAAACAAAGTGAAGCTCGGAGCAATGAAGTAACTCTAGGGTGGGGGTTCACAGGTGGAGATTTAGCAGGTCGAGAAGAACGTGCTGAGTGATCACTCGGTGTGCTGGATGGAGTCAGCGGACCCTTGGGTTTTCGTACATGGTAAGTCTCAAGGGAGAAAGGTAACATTGTAACTTGTGAATCCTCGAGACCTCGTAACGCTTTCGCGAAACCGGGTGAGAGTTGCGGAGGTGGTCTCGACGTCTTTACGAGGAGAATCTGTCTTTGTAAAACTGTCTTGGATTCCCTCCACCTCACCCCCTTTCTCACCCTTTGTCGTCACTGTTTCAACTTCCGTTTCTGTGTACCTAAACCCTGACGCAATAATGCATCTGGAATCCACGTCTTTTAGAGGATTCTGAAATAAATACAAGTGCAGCTTACTAAAATACTCGAATAATACAAAATGTCTAAGCAGTGAACTATTTTTTATGAAGTAATTTCATATGATACAGACTCTGATGGAGTCATCGATTCCTCAAGTTCGTGAAGGCTTGGTGCAGAAAGTGCATGATGTCCGGCGCTTTTCGCAATAGAGCACGCACGCACTGAGCTTATAGTGCAGGCATCGCATGCTAAATATAAAAGCACCTCGCGGGCACTAGCAAGCTACGCCATCTTGCATGGAAGAGTCATTTGCGTTAGTCCTGCCCACGGAGGGCAGCCTGACTCCGCCTCCCATAGCGGTTGTACATAAGCAGAACCATCTTTATTACCCGCGGGCAGTAACCGTAAAGGAAGTGAGAGAGGTCTGTAGATCCAAGTTTACTCTCAGTTGCGAGTGTAAACGACAGAGAGAGATAGAGAAAGAGAGGGAGAGAGAGTCAGCCGAGATCGGCGAAGAATTATGGCATAAAGTGGTGGGGAATGACTTCGCCGTAGGCATAGTTTGTCTTTATAACGTCTGCGAGGCTGCAGTGCACTTCAAACGAGCCGCTGATGGCTCAAAGTGGCTGGCCAAGATATAAATCCACGGCCCACCTCACTCGTTCGTTCCGCGAGCTTCGGCGCTCCTTCGTTTCATTCTCTTCTTCATTCCGTCCTGTTCCGCTTCACTTTAGCTTGTTCCTTCTCGTTCAGCCACTACAGATCGTATTTTTCGGTCAGTTGAGGTTTATCAATATTCTGGTGTTCGAGGATTCAAATTGACTTTCTTTGTGGTTGTCTTTCGAAGGTTGTTGTATCCTTGCTGGAAAAAAGGAAGATAGAAAGTGATAGAAAGGGAATTAAAATATTTTACTTTAACCTGTTTCTTTAAACCGTTGACTTTGGAAATCGCACAGTATATTTTAATTCATAAAGTATGACAGAAAACTTCTAACAGATAATTTAGGTCAGATAACTACTAGAACGATTAATCTGGAGCGATCATTTGGCATCTAAATATCTCAAGCTGTAGATCAACCTAGAAATGATACGAATACTATGTGTGGCTATGAGGTACTTGATGAGATGAACTCATGTTGTCTGAATGATGAATGAAGGTGATCACTCAAGCAGCCTTGAGGGTCGAGTAAGCGAGAGAAATGTTGTCTTACCCACATCTATAGGTATATGTTCAACCATCCATCTTCTAAACGATTATTAATCAGTCAACTGCTATCATTTTTCTGCGGAATAGTTATCAAACATACATGTCTGTGCACATTTAATGGAACATTCCAGTCCCTCAACCTTGACGACAAATGATAAAATCAGTTCCAGATTCAACGACTAACGCAAATTTAAATCTGCTGTTTAAGTAAATGCTCTGCATTTTTCATTTGATGCAAGTAGTAATTAACATTCTGACGAATGGAACAATTAATTTTTTGATAAGTATTTCATCTACTAATCGATTTACAGCTAATGAAAGTTCTGTCTGAAAATAATATTACTGTTTAATAAAGTTAAATTGAACTGATTCAAGGAAAGTATTTGTAGAATGATGTTGAAATTAATGAAACTTTCGTTCCAGTGCCTTGAATTTTGATATGAAGAATGGCTTTCGGTCCTTCATATAAAGGAGGAGCTGAGAAAACAGTTTTTCTCAGAAAAAAGAGAAAACAGTAGAACGTGAGGTTTCCAGGATTTATCGAGATGGTGGATGCCAACGTGGGGTTGAAGCGAGGGCGAAAAGCGAGTGATTTAGTGGGGTGGCTACTCGACGACTGACCGAGATAACCCGGCTGTCCGCGGAACAACCCCATTTGTCGGACGTCTTCCGTTACAAAACTGCCTGTGCCCTCTGAGCGTGTGTCCTTTTGAATAATGACTCCACTTCATCAGCTATACCGGTTATCAGATAATGTCGGATATGTACTACATATTGAAGAGAACTCGACTAGTCTCACCTGAGTCTTTGAACAATACTTCAACACATGCAATTTTCTGATAATATTTACTAATATTTAACTCACTTTTGTATCAAACTTATTTATGTTGCATTAAATAAAGATCAAAGACATGCGGATGATAGATAAAAAGACATTAATAAATTAATTAATTATCGTCACAAAAGGCAAGCAAAAGTCATAAAAATATGGGGAAGAATGTCTAGCAGCTCATTTTTTTCGAACCTATTCTAATATACAACTCATAAATAAAAAAATCTTGGCGGAGAGAGTTTCAGTACTTTGCCGTTTCTTGTCGGTCAAAACAAAAGGTGTGTGTGTTTGTGGTTGTAAAGAAGACAGTAGAGAGAAAATTGCTGGGTGCGAGGCTAAAGTGAATTAAGTGGCCCAGTGTAAACACCGGTACTTGGGCGTCACTAAAGAAAAGCAAAGTGAAGTAGTCTCTGAGAATAAGAGAAAATGGATTGAGGTGCGAGAGGGTGGTCGTGGACGGTAAGCGGAAGTTGGGGTCGGAACGAGGGTCGGGAGTGGTTTGTAGTGGTAAAAGAGCCTGGAATGACTCGACGAGGAAAGACGTCATGGCTCGAAGGAATAGAGCGAATAGAACGTGATGCAAGTCGAAAGGATAAGAGAGGAAAGACTGGAAGCACACCATGTTTCTGTAGAAAAGCGGCTTGTTTACTACAGCCGCTGTTAGCTCCCCACGTTGGTCCACGAGCTAAAGGAAAGGATATTGCTTCTCTTTGTGCGCGAGCGACGTTTCCTTCATTTATTTATCTTTGTCTGAGGCGACTCCACTCCCTCGTCTTTTCTGTCCGTTGTTCCATTATTTCGTTGTGGAATGGTTTACAGTTTACATTTGAGCCAGACGCGTTTGATGCTTTGAGGACAAACCGCATATGAACAGTTGTAAGCAGTCGTCTGGGGAAGGAAGGAAAGGGAAATGTAAGCCACTCCTGATTAAGTCTGGGTATAATTTACATTTATTTAAATAGGGGAACAGGAGAAGCAAATAATCAACTAGGGATTGTTTTGTGGAAATGAAATTTTTGAAAATCTGGATGTTGACTATGTTGGCAAAACAGAATAATGAATATTTCGCTTCGGGGTGCCGATATGAACACACGAATTGAGAAGGGGTAGGTTTCTCACACCCCCTTGACTGGCTGGCAAAGTGATCGGGCGTTTATTCGCTACGCTGTCGGCGACAAAATGGGTTGCGCACCCTGTCGACTCTCTCACGATTTATCTTGCTACGAGAGCAGTCGTGACTGTGATCTTCTTTTAGATTGGGGAATAGAAGTCAAAACTTTCCAAAGTCTACATTTTCTTGATTAAATTTGTTTCATATGGCAACTGACAGAGGATTTTAAATCGGAATCATTTTATCATCAGGGAAGGAAATGCAGAGATATGAGAAAGATTCGGAATGCAGCTGTGTGCGAAGAGAAGACAAATACCGGAAGCTGATGTGACTTGGAAGTTATTGAGCGATTCGTATGGATCAGAGGAAGCGCCCTGCTGGGCACGGACCCATCCTGCTTCGGAAGACTAGGAGACAAACGAGGAGCCACTAATTGCCGCTATCGCACGATTCTTTACGAGCATTTATCACCGCGGGAACCTCTAACTGCAACTCTGGGCCCCCCGGGCGAAAGTTGAAAGAAGGATCAGCAGCCCTGCTCACTTCGTGGCCTCTCCGTGCCGGATTCGTATCGAAGCGATATATCTCGGGATTGGCTTCGCACTGGCGGATAGTCTGCTTCGAGCTCAACGATAGGGGAAAGGGGTGCCACATTGATAAACGAGCTCATAAATAACACTAACGTCTCCACCGAAAACTCGAGCGGATAAAACCTACGTCGTAACCCGGTACCTCGGTGGACTCGGGGACGAGGTAATTTAAGATCCTATTGAAATATTTATGGGATCATAAAGCGGAACTGGCTGCCTCTATCACCAGCAGAAATGCATGAGTCGCCGTCGTCACCATTACGGTTGTTACGACATATGCCGTATTTTGTATCTTCGTTTATAGCTGATGGTCGGTAGTGCATTTCACTTTGTTCCGCTGTTAGAAATTGATTCACCTCTGCTCTCCGCAATTGATACTGCCCTGAATTATTCGGAATTATTTCGGTCTGCTTCTTTGATTAATTTTTTTTTGGTGTCAGGATATGATTTTTGTGAATGCTATGCAAACTGAAAAACGAATCTGGTTTAACAGACTATGCAGAGTTGCCTACGGGGCCCTTCGTGTTGGTAACGAGCAGATTATACTCTCCTCGTTGTGGTATCGTATCAGATGGTCCGGTACCTGGTTTCACGGTTGTTAATTAGGATGGGCGACTTTTACGAGCGAATACGGCGCGAACCGAAATAGCGCATCCGACGTTAACGTTCTGGACCCTCCTTCGGAGAATCCTGGTAAGGATCTCGCCTCCGAAGAAAATACGAAGGTTTTCTGGAATTGGATTTGACAGAAATTCAGCCAATGAAATGAGCTCTAACTGCTTAAACAAACGTTTTCAGTATTCGAGCCTCATTTTTTATCTGCCATTTAGTTCCACAGATTCTCACAGTCGCAGCATGACTTGGGATGCGCGCTTGACGATAACGTCCGAGATAAATTAGTCGGGTTGTCCTGCCATATAGTCTGCGCACCGGAAAACGTATAAAGGAAGATCAATGAGACACGTCGAATTGGCATTGATATACACGAGGGATTTTCACGACTCGAGTCTGACACGACTTTAAATCAGTATCGATCGTAATTTTTAATCCTCACCAGATCGACGAGTCGATCCAACTCGACAAGGGCAAAAGAGTAACGATCGACCGATACACCCTCTTCGATGCTCTACGGATGAAATCGTACGGGCGGACCATAGTAAATCACATCGAGGGTCCTATCCAATCTTCCCTGGCGGCGTCGGCGGCTGCCGTTGCCATGTAGCTCTATCTATCCAACGCGTATAGAGGTAACTGGTGAGTCGTAAAACGTGTCAGGATGTCCAACAAACACCTACTCATTAGCAAGGAAGGCCCTGCCGGGAGGCAAGATTACACAAGCACGCATTAACTCCGTGTGGCTAAGTTATAGCTTTGGGAGAGCATAATTCACCTTACAAGAAAGTGTGGGTTTCCTTGAACACCGTTCGTGTGGGGGCCCGGCTCCTCGTTAGTTTATCGGGTGCCAGCGAATCGATAGTTTCGACTGGGCTAATTGAAAGCCGGGTTCTTAACTTCCGCAAGCTCAACTTCTTGAACTTCAAGATCTTTAAGGAACCAAACCTGTTCGTTTCACTATACCATCAAAACTATCACATCAAGCCACTTGTAAAAAGAAATATTGATATTCCCAATTACTTGTTGCCTTGCCTTTTTTCATTTCAGTAATGACAATTTTTTATTTAAATTACTTATATTTTGAGAGAGTTTGTGAAAGTTAAGAATATATATTGTATGTAATTCTCAATTTCATCTGACGTGAAATCTTGCTGAGTTTAATTTGCAAGACTTTTAGCAAGGCGTCTGCAATGCAGAATTTGCACTTTCTTGAGATCGAGATCCTCTCGCAGGTCCAACCATTACTTGTGCTACTATTATTGCTTTGCACCTCGTTTAACCATCGATTCTTGGTTAATGCCGATTGCTGATACATTGCTGATCGCGAGATCAGGACCTTGTCGACATTCACGAGAGCGTGCTTCTCGAAAGTCGCAGATATCGTATCTTTGTGTCTGTCAACAGACTTGAAAAATCGAGCAACCTATGTATATATGCTACTACGTAATCGCCTATCGAAAACCGAGCGAAGAAGAAATATGTTGTCTTCGGTAGTTGGATTTGCACAACCAACGTGTAACCGATCTTCTCGTCTCAGCTTTGAACATCAATCTGATTCGCGAAGACAAAATTCTAATCTCTGAATCTACAACGGAATATACTATACATTAAGAGATGACTGTATTCTGTTACTTCCTAGTATTAGAGGAAGTAAGAAAAAATCAGTGAATTAAGGTTACATATGATTACTTGTAATTTTCAAAAACTGATTTTTCATCTGTTAAAATTATAATATTTTAAAGCTAATATGAATAAAATAAAAGGTATAAATATACAGTATCATAATATATATTTGATATCTAATGAAAGTGAAAGATTCTTATTACCTGCATTCCCTAAAGATTTTATGAAGAAGTTACAGTTTGGGATGGTCAAGGTTTCTGCTTAGCTTGGATGATAGTAAAGATTTGCGTACAATCTGGAGCAATTGTGCTAAGCTATGGACCGTCATAAAAATATTTACAAAAAGAACATGCGAAAGTACAACAAAGAGGATTATAAACCTTGTAGGCCATTGAAGTCTAGATTAGAACGTACAAGCATATTGTGACCTGTCGTTCAACTTAATAAATACGTAAAATGTTAAAATAAGAGTGTTTTTAAGATTTAAGAAGTTTGAAAGAATTATTTTATTGCGAAAATAAAGAGCTTAGCTTATAGACCTGTGAAATCCGTCTTAGTCTTTATACAAAATATTTCTAAAATCCTAAATAAGATTTAAACATAATTGTTGCTCCGCAACATAATTGTTTAGGATTTACTGAAAAAATTGCAAATTTGAATGTGTTTTGTGAACACCTAATCTTTTTGGTGTTTTTTTTGTGTTATTACAGCATAGCGAACACCTAAAAGTTTTCGATGTAGAATCGTTGTCTTCTTCAGACCTGTTCGTACTCCTGTGAGAGGTGATATATGGTGTTGTGGGTGCTCGTACTGCTCGTGCGATAGGCCGCCACTAAAAGGCTTAACGAGCATCTTCGTACGCCCAGCAGAATAAACAGGACGTGGCTTATCTTGTCACGAAAAATCTGCGCAGGGAAGCCGCCGTTGCCGCCGCCACCGCTGACTCTTATTTTTTTTAATAATGTCCGCGAAAACACGTACGACCGCCGTCACGAAATTAAACGGCTGCAAGAGGGTCAGCGCTTCGTGATCCAATGCATCTGGTCACGAAATCTTGGCGTGTGGGAATATATGTTGCCCCTATGGCAACATCTGTTTCTCTAAAGAGTTATTAATGTCAGAAAAGAGCGATAAGTGCTGCCACGTACTGTTTTTACATTTGTTTATACCTACTCTTGATTATATAAAAAAAATTATCGCTCTTGAAAAAGTTGAAAATAAATCATAATGATGCAAATATCTTGAATAGATGATTAATTTTTTTTCAATGTTTCTCTTTTCATATCCACATGATTGCTGAGCATGTGATTAAACTTGGAATAAAAATGTTAATAAAGTCATAAATCTAGTGAATTTACTGCTAGCTTGTGTTTGGTCTTCTCTGGACGTATCATTAGCTTTCACATGATTGGCTCTGAGGCACACACGCATGTACAGTATCTCGCACGCTCGTTCTCCAGACTCTGTGCGACACATCGAAACAGCAATTAGCTCCGGGACGTCTTCATCGACGGTCGATTCGATACGAGTCGGTTCATTAGAAGATAATTAAGCGTTCGGGCCAACCATTTCCTGTAAAGATCTGCTTAATTACACTGCAGCGAGTAATAACGCCGTAAATGTTAATTGGTACGGCGATAAATAATCTGCCGACGTCATCCCTGTCGCATCATCATCGATTCGAATTCTGATAACACGAGGATCCGGCCCATGTACCGCAATTAACTTTCAATCTGCTGGCACCTTATGATTATGTTCCCTCGAGGCTGCTCACTAAATTTGCAATACTCAAACCAGCACGATTCACTTTCCAAGGTATTGAAGAGCGTCTTTTAGAGGTAAACCACCTTGTAGGAAGAACTTGCATGGACTGAAACGAGTTTCTTAATGAACGATTGATTCAAATGACCCTGAAAAGTTTATCCAGTAGCGTTCCAAGTGCTAATTAGTCTACATAATGAATGTTTTACCTATACGAACCTGTCATAGTGTCATTATACTTAGATGATATATAAAATTACTGTTATCTGAACACAATCTTTGAACAATATCTTTCCTTGACTTTTTGAGTTCTCCATCACTTAAAATGAAGCAAAGGACACTTAGTGCATTATTTATATATTTTATTCTTCATTAAATCATCCTCGGCAATATTTATTTGAAATATCACCCCAGCTCGAATTTTGAGTTTCTTCCGTGAGACACGGAACACCCTACATCATCCTAGCGGTGTAAAACCGACGTATAAGTCAGACCGCGGTTCTTCATCTTCATCCTCTCTGAATTATTTAGAAAGCTTACTCGCGAAGACCCGTTGGATTTCTATACGAATCCTCTCGTCTGCCGCCACCCTCGGAAAGCTAATATTATTCATTCTTCTTTATTTCACCGCGCCACGTCAGCACATTGCATAAATCAAGTGTATACGAAGAGAGGGAGCACGTATTTCGTATGCAGGCACCAAAGACGAGAAGACGGCTTCTAACAAAAGACTTGACTCTAATTGGCTTGAGAGTCGCAATTATGGATCATAAATTGGAAACGCCATCCAACAGTTTTGCCTTGATGAAATCGAAAGCAACGTTTCACTTCGTTTTGACTTTTCTACTATAACCAGATAGTCTTTTCTCAAACCAGCTTGTTTTATAAATTGTTATAATCTACAATCAATTCGTGTCGAATAGAATTCAGTGAGAATTATTCATAAAAACTTTCTCGCTCTCCCCACCTCTTTCTCTCTCCCTCTCTTTTCCTCCCTCTCTCTTGAACCTTACAGTTAATCTTTTTTAGCAGTCAGACACATACGTCATACATCATTCGACTTTTTTCAGAAGCACTATAATAGAGTAATCTTTAAATTGAGAGCCTCTGTTCGGCCACCTGTGCTTAGAGTGTATTTGTGATATAAATCCGGCAGATAATGACATGTTTATGCTCATCATTTGTATGCTAGGCGAGGAACTGTTCGTGGTTGCTCACCAGAGCCTGTCCGACTGCCTGATTTCGTTGACTCAGTGGCGCAGTGGCGTATCTACTATACTACCTTCAACGCTGATTTTACTGTCTACCCAAAATTTATGTATCCTGAATATCTCTGAATTGCCCATTTATTTACGCACGTGGACAGCGGCAGGGTCTTTTGGAGGGAAGGGTAAAGGGTGATGCTACGACCCATACGCTACTGGAGTTCTTAAAGTGATGTCATTTAAAATGTTCGTGAGTCGAATTTGTATACACCTAGAGAAATTTATATTTCCGTTATATACAATTTCCGCAATAACACGCCCACGCCAGTGGTTGAAGTCATCAATCATACCACGTAACAATGGGCAGTTCTGCTTAATATGTCATTTTGCGGCGGCCCGGTCGTTTCGATATTACGTTCGCATGTTGTTCGATTATCGGGCGAATGACATTCATGATAATCAGCCACATGACAAGACAAGCCCATTTTCAATGAGAGAGTTATCAATCTATATTGCAGACAGCAGTCGGAGATGCTTTAAGCGAAAATGAAAAAAGGTCCGAAAACCGGAAAACTCCGATTTTCTTTGGGCTCCGTATACATATGTATTTTGATGCACTGATTACAAATATGATAGTATAAATTGCTGCAAATTTGGTTTTTATGGTGAAATTATGAAAAAACCATAAAAATCACGGTTTTGCATTTAACTTAGTTAATATGCAAAATTTAAAAAAAATATTTCAAACAAAAGTTATACATATATTATTCATTATTATTATTTTATCAAAATACACATTTTTTGTTTGAAAAATATTTTTCCGCGAATGATATTTTCCGAGGAAATCAGAGATACATTGATTTTCATTTTTAAAAAACCCATAAACCATGGCTGTTCACATTAGAAATAGAAATCATTGTAGGGAATGGTAAAGGAAAATGGTAAAAGGAATCCGTGGTTTCCGGAATTGCACCCCTAGTTTTTGTTACAGCTTGTTGTTAGTACTCCTTACTTTAAATTCGATTTTCAATTTATTACTAGATTTAAGCCATCTTCTCTCCCTAAAATCGTCAATTTCTTCGAAAACAAACGCTACGATTCTGTAAACAAATCCAGTTCTGAAGAATCTCGTCTTTCCCAGTAGGAATCAGATCAGTGATCGTAATTCTGTCAGCTATTAATAATCCAGCATTAATGGAACGAATTACATATTCTTCAGAGCTCGAGCGTTAATTATGCATGGATAAAATAACGCCGATCGCGTCATAAAAGCGAGTGGATGAGGTGAAAATACCTCAGAGGCTGTATCAAAGCGTTTATAAAATACTGCCGATATTAAAATCCTATACTTACCTGAAAATTTAAGGTTGCCTGTCGCTTTCAGCACATCATGAAAACTGCACGGATTCAAGAGCGTTTTGCCCATAAAATAACCGTTATTAGAAAACAAAAGGAAAAGAACTAAATAAATAACATGGATTTGCTTTTTGGAACTTTTTAATTATTTATTTAAAATGAGCACGTATTATGCTTTAGTGAAAAATGAAACTGGACACAGCTAAGTGCAAATACAAATGTAATATTCATTTTTCAGGTAATTGAACTACATCTTGAAAATTATGCAATTATTAAGTGATGAAATTCTGCCAAAATCCCGTGGAGTCACTTCTCCCACCTTGTAAAACCAGTCGAGCGGGTCGAAAAACTTTTTTGTGGACAGGCATAAAGCATCGCGTTCCGTGCTGGGCATAAAATATCTTTATTATACAAAATACATGCAAATTACCTTATTTACGATTATGGCTGCTAATTATATTGCGTGCTTATACAAAATGTCAACGTGGCCGAAGCACCAATGTGAAATACGTTTTCCTCTTTACGAGGTAGCTTCGATGCCTCGAAGCGGCGGCATAAAATATATATTACTGACTTAACGATCGCAAAATGCCGATAGTTACATTAACTTTGTAGCTTGTCAAGACGCAATCAGTGTGCGATTAGAAAAAAATAAGGAAATTTCCAATACACGTTGACATTGAAAGAAACAGAGTTGAGAGTTACATTTTGAAGATAAGCTCGAATCAAACTCTTCAATTAAGGTTTATCTCACTGTTCGTTTCCTCAAAACATTCTAGCTACTATCTAAACTAATTACTTTACAAAATTATCATTCAGTTTAACTGGAAACATGATACTGGTTTATATTTTCAACAACAATGAATATTCATGCTGATTTTGTAACATAAATTTGTTTTTCAAAGGAGAGTATAAGTTTTCCAATTTTTATGAATATTTATCATTCCTGTCAGTGGATTTTATTAAGTTTTTTCAAATTCATTAACTTGATTTTGTACGTATTAAACTCTTGCACATTTAAGGCTTGTTGGCATTATAACGAAATTTTCACTTTCACTCTTCAATCCTTTCCATTTTCTTAATATTTTACAAGACATATTTCATGTACAGCAATCTCACAAATTAATAATCTTCGATAAAAGAAAAAAACATATTGAGTCAAAGAGTATAATATATTACGTGGCTGTCACTTTTTCTCGTTTCAGCAACTTGTCATTTATTCATTTCTCTTTGCAACTCACTAAATGAAGTTTCTCAGGAGTACAGATGATTATACAGTGGTTACAAATCCTTGCAAGTTTTATCGCTTTGAGCGATTGGTTAATTGGATAAAAATGAAGTATATGACGCGTGACAAGATACAAAACTCTATAGTCAAAGCAAGATTGTATTTCATAAATTATTCTTATGTATGGGAAATTTTTCTATAAACTATAATGAGCCTCCATAATATGCATGTACAATCATAGACTCTTAATATGCAGAAATATTGTTGCATAAAACGGCTGATAAATGAGATAATATGTTGTGCTAAATATGCATCTTTACACAAATATAGAATTACCTCATATGATTGAAAATTGAAAATTACCTCATCTATTCTAAAAAGGTGATTGAGTCGAAGTCGAAATATCGTAACGCCTATTCCGCACTCCTGATTCGTCGTGTAAGTATCGATAGTGATTTTCGACAATCGATACTTGCCGAATCGTAAATTCCACGTGAATTGAATTTGAAATTTTGAATTTGGTTTTGTTAATAATGATTTTGTCACGAGTTTAAACACGAAATACATTGAAGATCTAGGAATTTTAAGGGGATTTTATGGAATTTTTACAGATTTCATGGAAGATAACGGGATTTTAAATGTTATCGTAGAATTTAAAAGAATTTCAAGAAGTTTCTGGGAATTTTTAGAATTTTTCAGGAGACTTTGACCAGATTTCAATCGGACTTTCGAGGTACTTTTATGAAATTTAAAATATGTATTCTGTGGGATTTAAATAGGGAATTTATAAAAATTTACAGGGAATTTTATTCAGGAATTTCAAAAGCTTTTTTTGGTTTTTAAAAGATTTTGAAGGTTTTCGTCAAATTTTAAGAGTGTTCAAAAATCTGTACATTTTTTAAGGGTTTTCAAGAAATTTTT
>UCOK01009038.1:0-15970 GCA_900474325.1 Synergus umbraculus
ATTTAAGGCTTAAATTTTCGTTCAAAATCGAGTCTTTTATTTTGAGAAGTCGCCATTTTGTCAAAAATTATTTTTTCGCTAATTCCTTCGATTAAATACTAGATAATGTATTATATTAACGAAATTTATTTGGTTTTTTCATTTCAAATAATCCGGTCCAGAGATATCGTGATCACCGCAAAATTGGTTTTTTTTGCGGAGCTCTAGGAGATCGGCGATAGCAACATTCGAGATGATTATTTTTACAAATAAAAAATATGTTAATATATTATAAGGTTATTATAATATGTACACCAATTTTCAAATTAATAAATTGAATAGTCTGCGCGAAAAAAATTCTTGAAAATCCGTCTTTTTAAAGCCTTCTAACTGTATGTAACCCCTTAAAATATTTGGATTATATATTTTAATATCTGGATATTAAGTTTTAATATCAAGATATTATATCTAAATATCTAGATAGTCGTCCCATAGTTAAATATGTAGATATTACTTTTTAATATCCATTCTTCTCCTTGTAGCCATTCGTCTTTGCGATTTAACAGATTAGACCATTAAGTAACAATTAATTTAACTTTGTTCATTACGAGAAAACCTAACGATGCCTTAGCGAAGTTTGACACAAGATGACCCCATAATTCATACAACCTGTGAAAATTTATGACGACTTTTTGAAATGAGAGCAATTTCATGAATTTTTACATAAGTTAGATATACTTATGAGAATAAAGTTGTATATTTTTAATATATTTTGTTTTATTCTTCTGTATATCAAACTTAATGATATTTTTCAAATTGAACGCATTTTATAAATATTTTTACTGAGAATAAAATGAAATACTGAAGATAATACAAAACTTTACGTTAGCCAATGTTTTTAAGTTGACTATTCACAAGATCTATCTTTTCTTGTTCACCCTTACCCCTATAAATTCAACTGAACACGAAATTACGTTGCTGCTTTACAAGATGATGCAAAACTTGTGGTATATTAAATTAAATTCCTTGCGTGCAAAATAAAATTGAAAAATATATCACTTTAGTGCAGGATCTGAAAGAGTTTATGTATAAAAGAAATACAGGATGATATTAAAAACTTGTTATCAGTTGAAAATTTAATACTTTTGAATTCATAATCGCGAAATATCAAATTTTATGTCAGTATCGTATTGCCATGTTTCATTTTATCATATGTACTACTAGAAACAATATTTTACTTTGTCACTATAATACAAAGTATTGGAAGATTATAATTGGATATTTAATATTACTACAATTTTCATTCACGATGTATATCTGAACATTATAGTTTTCCATTGTTTCTTTCGCAGTAAATCCGAATATATCAAATTTATTTAAAAAATTGTTTTTTCTGTAAAGTACTTGATTCTGAATGTAAATGTTTCTACATAAATGTTTCGTATCCAGCTAATTAATAAGAATTTTTTGCACCCAAGTCTCATTAAACTTTGACCTTCTCTTTTTGCATAGTCTAGTTGTGCAGCAACGACGGTATGCGCCGCTGAAGATGTATCGATCTAATTTGAATTTTCGAACTCATTGTTAAACGTGTGCGGCTATAACGGTTCACACGACTATTTATGCGAGAACTTTGGCAATTCTCTGGAGCACACGCGTTGGCACCAGATTTCGCGGTAATGGAAATCCCGTATCAGAAGAAATCCCGATGGAAATTCCCCGACGATTTGAAAATGGGCATGCACAATAATGTGACATATTCGGATTCAGGTTTTTCAAGTTTTGCTCAATCGACTACATATTACACTGGAGACAGAAAACTTTCCCCGCTTGTTCGTTTCGCTAGTTTACAGCTTGAAAAATCGATACTTAGCTTCCTTGAACTTCTTTGGAAAATGCCTTTAACGCAATGAACTTTCAACTTTAATCCTTTCGAATTTAACCCGTTTAACCGCTCCTTTCAAATGACGTCTTTTATGGACTTTTACGATTGCAAGATTTTATAGTAGAAAAGAAATGATACTGATAATAGGAGATAATTATAATTTTACTTGTGTATAAAAGCTGGTCTCAAAAAAATTCCCAAGGAACTAATGAGAAAATTACCATGCCTTCATAAGCCCAAATTTAAACTTGTTTTTATTGCAATTTATTCCCTATTTATTTCCGTTATTTATTTCCGCTGTTTATTCGCGCAACTTTATTCAATGAATTAACCATAGACTCGCCCACCTCGAATGTGAAGGTTTTTCTTCCTGACAGCCCTCCACTATCCACGTATAACTTGAATGGTAACCCAATCGACATTCCTGAATGGCCCTACATGCACGATAGAAGCGAGGTCGAGCATTCCAATGTCAGGCTTAAGACACACAGCGAGAATTCTCTAGATAAAGCCTCAGCAAAAATTCCCTTTTAAAAGCTTTTTAATTCATTCATTAAATTTTTCAATCATTCTCGTTTAACAACATTTATTTTGTTGTACATGGAAAAAAAATTGTATATGTATATACAAGATATATCGTTTCTTGGATTAAATCGTAACTTTATATTTCATATACTGAAGTACACATTAAGGGCGTTGGACCCAAGTATTAAGCTCAAAATTCCATTCTCCATTTTACTCAACGAAAATTATAGGTAAATATTTTTTCACTCTATACCACTAATCTTTTTTCAAATATAAAACTGTGTACAGAAAGAAAAAATATTTAGTTTTGATACTTTTTGCGTAAAATGAGGAATTAAAAATCTGACTTCAATATTCAACATTTTTATATTAAGTAAAAATATTTGAATTAGATATTTTCTCGCTCTGTACGCATAATTCTAGATACAAATTTATTAATTCTACAGATGGAAAAAATTACAAATTTAATATTTGTTGAGTAAAATGAAGAAATCATATTTATATATATTAATAACTATAGTTATTAACATCATTTAAAAAAAAACATCTCTGAAATTTTACATCACTTGAAGAATATTGTTGAAATGACAATGCTCCTTTTTTCAATCTCTTCCCTTCAGCTTTGAAATTTTTCAACCAGAATTAATTTGGATAAAAGACCCTAAAGAAAGAAAATTCTCCTAAACTTACTAATTTTAATGCCTCTCTTTTGCAACGTCATTTAATCGACTCCATAACCTATTCTGCCCACGTGGACCACCCACATCGTCCATCCCTATCTTCGTTTTGCATAACTGTAACATTTGTTTTCATTACACTACGAAAACTCCTCGAAACTGGTCTGATAAAATTTTATTCACGCCAGCCCGCACAAATGACGCTGAATTATTTTTATACTTGTTAAAAAATCAATACCTTTTTTTTTGTAAATTTTCTGTTGATTCGTTTAAATTAGCAGCTTTTAATGAAGAAAATTATTTATATAGATAAAATCATACTAAATATAAAATTATATTATATATAAACTTATTCTGATATTCACTACATTAAAAGAATTATCATTTTTACACTTGATCAGAAGCCAATTTAAAATTTCTTCACCGCGAATAAAATTGATCTTTAAAGACACGAATCATATTTGACAAGCCCTGCAGGAGTTAGTCGTTTCCAATAAAGGATCGGAAAAGAATAGTTTCACTAAAGGCTAAAAAAGGCTATATGAAGGATGAAAATTTGAAAAAATCAAAATTACTTGGATTTCACGAAAAATACTACTTCATCTTTTTTCGGTTTGTTTCCCATCTTTCTCCCTTTCTGACTCTCCTGACCTGGAAACTTAGCCGCAAAAAAGTCGACTTGCTCTGAAATTTAGTAGGAACCCCGCCTTGTTCGTTTTTATTTCTGGAACTTTTTTATTCAAAAAGATTGTTTGATACTATTTCACACATATTATGTTATATAGTGCAAATTTCCTAAAAAAAAAAAAAAGAGCAGGAGGATTGTCGAGTAAAAATTGGAAAATAATAAATAATGTAGTTTTTTTTATCGCGTAGGAATTTGAAAATACAATTTTAAAAATAAAAATCTCGTACCAGTAAACGGGGATTTATGCATGATTAATATAAGTCGAGTTTAAAAATTGATTGTCAAAAAGTGTTTGGAAATATTTCGTTCCGGATTTATAAATGGTATTGAAAAGTGTTTTTTCAAATTGAAGGGAAAATAACGGTAATTGCAACAAACACATAAAAAATGATAGGATGTATAAGGACAACTGATTTAAAAATTTGTATTACATATCGTTGAAAAACAATATGAATAAGGTATAATAATAATAATAATAATAATTATTATTATTATTATTATTATTATATTACATTAAATATAAATATTACTATATTACCGACTCAAATCCACTGTATTGATTTCTAATATGCAAAATCTGTCTTCCGCATTTGTAAACGATATTATAATAAATATTAAATCAGTTTTATTATTTTCTCAAAAAGAAGTCTCGAGCTTATGAATTTCTGTAAGCCATTTCGGAGACAATCTATTCAATGCATATTTTCGTACCGTCAATATTTTTCTGACAGAGACAATTTTCTACAGAAACTGGGATGAGATCCTAACTGTAAACAAACGTCTCTAGCAAGAAATAAACTTTGTCACGGATATTTTCGACGGTCCACTGATACTTCGAAGGTTCGATCTTATTTTACAAAGAAAAATTTTAGTCACAGAATAAAGTCGTTCTTCTCCACTCATGGATAATCATCGCGCAAATTCATCTGGCATCGATTTTACTTTCAGAAGAATTGAGTAGTAGGGCTATGGAAATCAAGCGGAAAATGGCTTTTATCTTTCGCATACAGGCTTCCACGAGTGTCTATATATGTGAATGGACGAGTAGAGTGTCCGGGTGGGTTGAAATCAAGGAATTCACGCGCTGCAATTTCGTATATAGAAAACCTATTGAACGTGAGGACGAGCATCGTCCTTCTATAGATTTTCTACATATATGTAATATATCTATACATAGAAAATCCGAAGGAAGGGCTGGGAACTTAGATTTTATTCTGTCTTGTACTATTTTGGTTTTATTTATTCGGCTGATCTTTCAAGGACTTAGTTCATGACCTTCTTGGCCATTCCTATCGATAATATATGCAATTTTATACCCGATAAGGAATTCTTTGATCCCTGATTCCGACAGGAATTCCCTTTCAAGCTCTCAAAGCATCTGGCGACATTTATTAACATTTTTTAAAGCTTCAAAGAAAAAATATGAAAAATCTTTTTCAATTCACTCAAAAGCCAAATGGCTGGATGCCAAACACTATATAGGAAAAAAATATTACTTTAGGACAATAAATTTTACAAATACGCACCTTCAATTTCCAGATAATAATAATACATTTTATTTTAAAATATGAAGGATGAAGCAAAGTGTCTACTGAATTACAAAAATTTATTTCTTTATTTTTCGAGGTTGAATCTTGGAAGATTTATTTTCAAAGGCAATAAAAACATAGATTGATTTATGATAAAATGAATAAAATAAAATTTCAATGAAAAAGTAAAAAATAGAATTGTTATCCAAATTTAATGCTTCCATCGATCATTTTTTAAGTCTTTACAATATAAAATATATTCAATTTTGTTGAAATCGTTTGCTGACTAAGAGGTTTGTTTTTTTTGCTAAAGAAGTCTGTTTACAATTCGGATTTAAGATTTCTCATACATGTCTAGAGAAAATTGTCTCGTATTTGCGGATCAATCCGACTTAGGATGGAGAAGCGAAAAAAATTGACGGTATGAAAATATGCGTTAGACAGATTGCGTTCGAAATGGCTTATCGAAACTCACGTATACTTGAGATGTTTTTATATTCTTCAAGCACTCCACGAAGCACACTGAGAAACTTTTTATTTGAGAAAAAGATAAAACTGACTTAATATTTAGTATAATATCGTTTACAAATGGGGGAAATAAATGTTTGTGTATGATGAATGACTACAGTGGTTTTCAGTCGGTAATTTTAATATGTAGTTAAAATTTTTATCCTAAAAATTGAAAAAATCATTTTTAATTCCCAAACAAAGAATATGAGAATCTGATAACCACTAGATTTGACTTTCAGCAGAAGAGAGGGAGAAAAATTCAAAAGTATAAATGTAATCACGGATTTAATTTAAGGGATCGTTTATTTATCTAACTTTTTTGATGAATGGTATTAATGAGACGAAAAAATTACCCTTTTCCTGTCCAATTTAGCAAGTTTTCGCTAATCATCGTAAAAAGATGAATTACTAACCATGGCCTTGATTTAATTGAAATAAATATCTCTATTACTGATCAATTCAAATGCTTAAAGCATTTAATGACCGTTATTGATCTGGAGTTAAGAAAAAATGTCGGACAGATAGCAATATAGTATATTGACTATATATATTAGAATTGATATTATGGACACTATAACGCATACATATCAATCATATATTCTCGCATGTAAATACAAGTTATAGTTGCAGTTATGGTATGTACTTCACTAGTTACTGCCAACAAATAGGATGGATCGCTGGATATTTATTGTTTCTACAATTGCTATGGATAATAAAATTTCAATCAATAACTAGCAATCTACCCTATACTTAAAATCTAATTACTTAATCTAGTCTTTTATTATTTATCAAAGAAACGAGATATGTTATGCCATTTTTTTTTTTGCAATTTTTTTTTTGTAGGTCACAATCGAAAAAATATCAATAACTTTTGTTTTAACTGTGATAAAAAGATTAGTGTCGCATATTTCGCCCTCGATTTACGTTTAAATCGCAAATGTATATGAAATATGTGTCAAAACATATTTTTAGTCAGAAGAAGTGAGCTTTCCGAAATGTATGTATGACGTGGATAAGTCAACGACAGTTGTAAATCGCCTGCGACTCTAGTGCGAACAGTAAATATAGATATAGATATTTCTACGTTCCATTAATCAATAGAAGCACACTTCATAGCGTAACAAATGTTGTCTCCAATTTTTGTGCGATACATGCACAAAAGTCTTCCTTTTCGTGCTTATAGAAAGTCTGCGGAAAGAGGTACTATTACACGGAAAAAAATTTTTCTTTAGATTATACATTTATCTCTGTAAAATGGCAATATATATGTTTTCTAAATTCAATCATAAAGAAAATACCGATACTGAAATACATAAATTAATTACAAACGCGTGTTTTCGTATTTTTTATACATTCACATTCTGATGAATATTATATATGAATATTTACCGTATGTTATGCTAGTAATCCAAAATTTTTATTATAGAGATGTTTATATTCATATAATTTCAATGTATATCTGCATAAATTGTATAAAGACTCTGCCTGAAAATAGCAACATAAAAGATATTGCTCTTCTAAATAAACATTCATTTGTTTTAACTATCAGCATCTCTGGTTTTAATTGAAACTTATTATTCATAATGTAGAGATGTGTTTTTATTAATCAAGCGCGCTTAATTATTCTTTTCCGTGTAGCAAAAGACATGAAAATACAACTACTACATACATGCGTAAATCGGTCATGATTCCTTTCTGATACAGTAGTTACTTTTTAGCATACTTTTTTAACACTCCCGTTACTTTTTTAAAATTCTAGTTATTTTTGCACACAGTCCACAAACTTTATAGCACGAAAAGGAGAGTTTTTGCAATTTTTATACAAATTATTATGAGAAACACGTGAAAAAAAAGGAAATTCAATCAGGAGTGCTGTCAACTTAATCTGATTCATTAAAATAATTTAGTGTCACCACTATATATGTATAGATGTCGAAACAGATGTGCTCAGATTCGGATATGATTTTCGGTACCGCTATCACTATACATATATATAATTTATCAATATTTCATGAATAATTAATTATCGTCACGTGACACGTCCCACCGAAAGTTTTTATATTTCACTAACGAGGGTGGTGTCACATCTCGAAGCAGAAATTAATTATCAAATATTAATAAATGTTATCTAAAATATTCGAGAAAATTGTGTTTATTTTACAACTCACTTAATGGTTATCACAATATTTATCATCTCTAGAGATTCTGATATTTTTTTGGTGTTTTTTGGAATACTTTTGTTTATAGTTTAGAGAGAATATGCAGCGGATGGAAGCTTCTTTATTTTCAAAAGCTCTGACAGTAAATTGCATCCAAGGAATTTTGTTCAGCTGTCTTCATTACATTACAAATCTTTTTACAGAGAAAATAAACGATTTCAGCTTTGGTGAATTAAGTGCATCAAGAAAATGATTGCACACATTTAATTTGAAGCTTTGGTGCAAAGCAGATTGGTATAAAAATGAAAAATTTAGCGTTGAAGTGCGGCGTGAAATGTTTTATAGACAGGAGTACATTTGTATACTAGGTGCGAACTGTCGTTTACAGACAAGTCAAGCAAAAATACGAAAATCATATTTTCTCTTGCATCGTGGTCGCACGACTTTAGAATAAATATCACGCGTTTTCGCTAGTGGAGGCGAGAATAAGTATAAGCACCGGTTGCATGAATCATGCCAACATCCACAAGTCGAAGTTCAGAGTCAGACAGACGGGAGCCATGGTTTGGCTTTGGATTCGTGAAACGTAAAGAATTCAACTTAAATGCTTCGATGTCGCCGAACCACGATATGAGAAAATGTTAGAGATAAAAACAACCATCTCACTTTCAGGGACTTCAGGAATTTTTATTTTAAGCGAATATACGTGAAACGATTTTTTACGATGCAAAACTGTTTTATATATTAAAGCTTCTATGCAGGAGCAAACACTTAACGCCACTGAGGGCGGCTTAAGTGTCTAATTTATTCGCACTTAAAGATTTGCCGTGGGAAAGTAAAATCTCTAGAATCAATTTGATGAGAAATTTTCATGGAAAAAGGGGAAAAAGAGAGAATGAAGGGAACTTCCGTTTTTATATTACGAGACGATATACGCCGTCAAATTTGACGCTCATATATTTTAAAAGAAATAAAATGGGAAATAAGTGAAAAAATATTTTCCGACAAATTAAAAACTTTATCACGATCCCTTTCCTAAACAATGGCAATTATAGTCGAAAAGTAAACGATAAAGTAGTGTTTTTACCTCACTGTGAGACAGTCCTTATCTGTTATTGATTAATTTCGTTGATTAATTTAACTTTAATTAATTTTGTATGATCAAAGTATCCATGTTCTTTTTTTTCTATGAAGAACATTTCTTCTTCCCTCTAGCAATGTTTTTCAGATGTATACCTATTACTAACATTATCAAAAGACTCTTATAAAAAAGCACAGAAACTTCTCATTAATTTTTTTGCTCCGGGGAATATTATACACTCAAAAAAGGCTAATTACAATGTAAAATTCAAAGCAGAAAATATTTTTCTTTTTCATTCGGGATTCAGGGGTGTTAAAGTATTTAACGAGCTAAATTTAAGCAAAATTCATGTCGCATAGATGTTAATTTGGTACATGTGAAAATATCTTATGTATCTTTGAAAAACTAGGGATGTTTCACGAGTATTTTTTTATATCAATATATATTATTATTCCATTTATTCTCACACATTTATAGAAATTATCATCTCCCTAAATTCGAAACTGTAAAAACTCACTGTTTCTCATCACAGAAAAAGCAAGGACTGAAAGTGTTTACAGCTTAAATCAGTTTTTAGGCTGAATTTCAGTTTAAGTCAGTTTTAAGTCTTGTTTTAAGACTAAGAAGTCTAGTTTTTAGATTTCATAGTCTTAAAACAAGACTAAAAACTGACTTAAGCTTAAATTCAGTCTAAAAACTGATTTCAGCTGTAAACACTTTCAGTCTCTCTAAATCTGAATTAGTCATAAGTTACTAACGAAATAGTGCCAAATCGTTTACTAATACATTTTAGTATAAGCATTTTTACTATCAATTAATTAAATACTACTAATTCATAGTAAAATAGTACTAATTCATTTAGTAAGGCTCACTAATTGATTTAGTTACCACTACTAACTGAATTAGTACTTTTTTACTATGAATTAGTAGTCTTTAACTAATTTATAGTAAAAATGCTTACTAAAGTGTATTAGTTTGACATTATTTCGTTATATGACTAATTCAGATTTAGAGAGGTCTTTGTTTTTTCTGTGATGGGAAACAGTGAAATTTTACTGTGAGACAGTGAGTTTTTACAGTTTCGAATTTAGAGAGTGGTCTTTAATTAAGATTTACTTTAATTTCTAAGGCCAAGGCCGCTTTAAGAACCAAAACGGAGAAAAATGAATATTCAAGCTTAATATCTTAGATATACTCAAATAGATGACCAACTATCTAAGATATATTCAATACAATGAATATCTGGATATTTAGGATAAATATATTTTTAATTCAATTATTTTACTGATATCTCAATGTTAAGTTTGAATATCCATTTTTCTCCGCGAATAGTTGAAGCTGCTTTGCAGAGAGAATTCCACCATGATGAAATTATGTTCGCAATTAGGGTCGATGGTCATCGATTTGATTCACGAGTGCTATCACACGTAATTTCCACGCTCGCGCTGATTTGTTTACGTTAATACATGCGAGGCGACTCGCCTTAGGCACGAAATAAAGCGCATCATCTACATCGTCTACAATAATTCTAGATTGTCAGGCGTCGTTAAAATAATATCCTGCATCCGTTAAGGGGAATGCTCCCTCTTCATTTAAGATGGAGCCAAGATTCAGCAACTTTGTTTTATGACCCTAGCCGCCTACAAGGTCATAACGATGGACATGGGACCTGCAAAAGATATATCGACTTTACGACAGCAGAGCAAGAAGATCAAAGAAAGTGCTTGTCGATCGTAAACTTGAATTTCGCGCGTTTGTCCTTCCCTTTTTTATTGAGAGGCAGATTCGTGTCGCTACAAAATTGCCTTTTATCGCATACGGTATGCAAGTCTCGTTGCCTATTCTGCAGACGAGACTCTAAACGTTTTCTAACGACCTGTCTTCCACAGGAAAAGTCTCTGGGAATTCTAGCTAAATTATCACATGCTTGGTAATTATTAAGAAAATGCTTTCTCAGACTTTCTTGGTAATTTGTTAGGATTAGAAATCTTTCTGTCAGCATTAATAAGCGAGTTGTTTTATGCCATTTTCTTTTCTTTGCAGCTTTTCTCTTCACGTATAGTTTATTTATAATTAACAGATATGTGATATTTATGTTTTGCTCTTTCACAAGACTTTTATTTCCGAATTAAATCCGATAATTTTTAGAAGAGACTTATCCTGCTAAAACCTTATCCAGAAAACAAGATGATCTTTCATTCCTTTTGATAGCAGCTGCGCAATTTACTAATAAGTACTGTGAAAATAATGTTTATATAACCCTATTACACTTTTATTTCAGAATTCGCGCTATAATTGGATTTCTAATAAGACTCTTCATGTGCTTTATATGGCGAACTTAAAGACGTCTTTAAAAACAGAAATTAAGAAAAATTGTGAGTTAAAGTAATTTAGTAAATTTACTACCAATCCGTCTCAGACATAACTCTCTATTAGTTGGAATTTACGATGTATATGATCTCTTTTCACAGTTTTTATAGTAAACAATGTAATATATATATTATATATTATTATTCTAGAGAAATCAATAAACTGCTATAGAAATAAAAGAAGATATGCGAGACGCAGAGCGCTGATAAAATCGCATCGCGAAAACAACATTAAGTCGATGAAAATACTAAAGGATCGCGGAAAATGTGTTTTGAAAGTACGTAGAAAGTGTATAGAAAAGTTGGTTTCTTCATAACATTTAATGGCTTCCGTCTTATTTCTATAGTAGTACGACCCTTAATACTCCCACGAATCGTAATACTCTGAACGAAACTGGATATTTTAGTACGCGAAGAAGTGCTCTTACTCTGTGATGCAAAAAATGAAGTTAAACGCTCTTACACTCGCAATTTTAACCATTGTAGAATTGAGCTACTTGCGGTAATTTGAAAAATTATATCAAATTGTAAAATACTTTATGGGACCTCGAAATAAAGCAAAAAGCGTATTTAAAATTAATTTTGAGGGTAATGCACTTTGCAGGAAAATAGGAATTTAAAAAAATACCTATACATTTTTTTATATGTACTTTCAGAAATTAAAATATATCTATATGGCATTTTTCCTCTATGGGATAAACTAGATTATATTTATACGTTTTCCTCGAAAAACGTTATACATATTTCTCATACTCCCCTCTTTTGGAAACGTCGCCATAGATTATGTTCCTTCCGCAGGAAGAGTGACCGCGCTAAGCTTTAAAAAAAAAAGAGCAGGTCGAGAGTAAAGTTGTGGCAAATATGCTAATTGTAGAGCAGATCGGTTGAGGTAGCTCGCTTCTAAATTTAAGGCGTCCATTATTTATCGTACCATCTCCGAGATCTTTAAAACCAACGCAAATTAGTGAGAGGTCGTTATCGCCAATTAAACTCAAATGACATGAATTTATGGCCGCCGATTCGCATGTTTTAATTTGAGGTATGCAAGAGGTGAAAAAAAAGAAGTTCGAGTTGAACACCATTGCGTCGCATACTCGTAAATACTATACCATTGGACAATCACTGTCATGTAAAGTAGCTAATATTATGTACTGAAATTTAAGAGAGGAAGCTTTTATTATTGCTATATACACATATGAAAACTGGAAGCATCGAATGCTGCCATCATAAATTTCTAAAAACCTGCTTCTGAAAATTGGTTCAGTTCCTTGCAATATAAGGACGTTCAACTCGATCGAACTACATATAATAAGCTGTTCGCTGCAGTAAGCTTTTCAATATTGCTTTCCCAAACAAGGAAATGCTATTAAACTATATGACTTTATAAAAAAAAACAAAATTTGTTATTATGAAAAAATCTCATTCTACTCAACGAAATATGTAATTCAATCTTCTACGACCTTGAGAATAATAACTGACAATCACTCAATGACAATTTTGACATGATTTTACGAAAAGTAATAAGAAAACTGTCTAATACACCTCATCAAAAGAAAAAAATTCTAAGAGAGGCTTTAGCCGATATGAATGGAATATTATCTTTCTTATTGATAAAGCAAACATGTGAAAGATAAACTCACAATCTCGTTAAAAGGACTATTGTGCGTGACAACCTTCATATCATGAGAAAATCACATTCAGATAGCGTGTTTTCGGAATAAAAATACTTTTATATAATATGAAATCGAGTACGTAAGGTAGGTAAATAAGTAAAGTAAAATTTAAAGGTTCTAGAACAAAATGGCCCTAAAGATAAAATTTATGTGAGTATTATAGCCGATCGATGCACTTCTATCTGGGTATTTACGATCTTGTATACGATCTCATACGATTCGCAATACCATGCAATATATATTATGTAGGTGTGCAGAAGCAAATGCATGAAAACGATCGTATAGACAAGTACGTGAGATGCAGATATGAAACAAGCCTATGATCGAACTTGAGTGCAAATTATGCCCCCTTCTTCGTGACAGTTATTGCCATTACGGACGTATCAGCCAATGCTGATCCGGCCATAGAAATGTCCCTACCGTAATTCAATCTTGAATAGAGAAACTAATTGGGTAATTGTACTCCATTAATATATGATATTCATACATTATAATAGATCGTATTCAGCTAGTTTTGTTATGTAACAATAATTAGGGGTCTTCCATAATAACCAGGTGGCCCACTTTTGGCCACTTTTTGATCCCACTTTATGGAAGAACCTTTATGTAAAAAATTATAATCCTCCCCTCAAACTCTCCCACCCATTCACCACCTCTCTTATCACTTATCCTCTTCACCTCTATATCCCTTAGACCCACACACTCCTTTACCCTCGTCAACCACCCTGCACTCCCCCTTTAAAAATACTCCTATGCCCCTCTCTTCCCCTCAAACACTCTACTCATTCTCTTATATACTTACCCCCTTTTATTATACCTCTACATCCCCTTACGACCTTTAACCCTAAACCCCCTCCCCAAGTCTCATTGCACTCAGCCCCTCTCATATCTTTACCCTCATTAGCCCTTTTGTTCCTCTTCCCAATCTTTTTTACTAATTATTAGTTGTATTTCACTATTTCAATTCGCAGTTTTCAATTTTTCACTAAATGTCTGTTAAAAATAACCATATCTCTGTCCCCCTCCATACTTCTAAAATAATAATCAGGATGTCTATAGTGGTCAGGCAATTTGAAATTCCAGGTCAAATTATTAATAAATTAATAAAAAAAAAAAATAAAATAAGAAGAAGATAAAGTCTCTAAATCTGAATTAGTAAAAAGTGAGCCACTAATTTACTTCAGTGAAAAATTCTACTAATTGTTAGTTATTTTTAACTAAAACTTTAGTCAAAAGTTGAAAACTGCGAATTGAAATAGTGAAATACAACTAATAATTAGTAAAAAAATTCACTAAAGTAAATTAGTGGCTCACTTTTCACTAATTCAGATTTAGAGAGTGCTACAAACTAATGTAATTCAAAAAAGTAACAAAAATGACTAACTTGATCTAAAAAGTGACTAAGAGTTATTAATTTTAAACAAAATAGTGACGAAAAGTGACTAATGTTCGCACAAAAAGAGAAGTTTTATCCATAGTAACAAAATTTCCAAAATAAATTTTACAAGTCAAACAAATTGTGATTATATGTAACACATATAAAATTATGATATATGTAACACATGACCTCCTTTAAAAAAGTGACAAGTGACTGTGGCAGTCCTGCTCTATCCCTAATCCCCATTTTCCATATCACTCTCCTCCTCAACACTTCTAAAATAATAATCAGGGTGTCTATAGTGGTCAGGCAATTTGAAATTCCCGGTCAAATTATTAATAAATTAATAAAATAAATTGAATAAGAAGAAGATAAACTCTCTAAATTTGAATTAGTGTAAAGTAAGTCACTAATTTACTGTAGTGAAAAATTCTACTAATTGTTAGTTATTTTTAACTAAAACTTTAGTGAAAAGTTGAAAACTGCAAATTGAAATAGTGAAATACAACTGAATAATTAGTAAAAATTATCACTAAAGTAAATTAGTGACTCACTTTTCACTAATTCAGATTTATAGAGAAGTAGATTTTTTGATGAAATACAAAAAATTTCCGGTCCTAAATAAATCCTCGGGGTTTTCCCGATTTCCCGGTCTAGTAGATATCCTGAATAATTTTTAAAATTCTTTACGTATTTATTTTAGATATTGTGAAAAATGTATATCTATTCTGAAAAGATGATTGAGTCGAAGTCGAAATATCGTAACGCTTATTCCGCACTCCTGATTCGTCGTTTAAGTATCGATAGTGATTTTCGACAATCGATATTTGCCGCATCATAAATTCCGCGTGAATTGAATTTGAAATTTTGAATTTGGTTTCGTTAATAATCATTTTGTCACGAGTCTAAACTCGAACTACATTGAAAATCTAGGAATTTTAAGGGAATTTTTAAAAATTTCATTGGAGATAATGGTATTTTAAATGTTATGGTAGAATTTTAAAGAATTTCAAGAAATTTCTGGGAATTTTTCACGACTTTGATCAGATTTCAATCGGACTTGAAGGTACTTTTATGACTTTTAAAATATGTATTTTGTGGGATTTAAATAAGGAATTTAAAACTGTATAGGGAATTTTATTCAGGAATTTCACAAGCTTTTTAGGATTTTAAATAGATTTTGTAGAATTTACGAAGATTTCGAAGGTTTTCGTCAAATTTTAAGGGTTTTCAAAAATATATCTAATTTATAAAAGATTTTGCAATATTTTAAGGATTTCATGGAATTTGATGAAATTTTTAATGATTTTAAGAGATTTTAAGAGTTGAAACATTTCTAGAGGTTGCTAGAAATTTTTAGAGATTTTCACTAATTTTAACATGGATTTCAAGAGATTAATGATTTTGAAGGTTTTTATGTGAATTTTTAATGATTTTTAAGTGACTTTTAAGAAATTCAAGAGATTTTTAGGATATTTCGTCGAATTTTAAGGGATTTTAAAAACTTTGTAAGAGTT
>UCOK01009039.1:0-12754 GCA_900474325.1 Synergus umbraculus
CATATTTTTCGAGAATTTTACTCTAAATGTGTTTCTATTTTGTATTCAACCATTTAAGTGTTACGTATTTTAACTGTATGTAACTGTTAACATTTAAACTGTTCCGCTAGTGCAAAGATTGTTAAGGTGTACGTTCCGTCTCTTCTCGACTCATATTTTTCGAGAATTTTACTCTAAATATGTTTCTATTTTGTATTCAACCATTTAAGTGTTACGTATTTTACGATTACGTATTTTAACTGTATATAACTGTTAGTTAACATTTAAAATGTTCCGCTAGTGCAAAGATTGTTAAGGTGTACGTTCCGTCTCTTCTCGACTCATATTTTTCGAGAATTTTACTCTAAATATGTTTCTATTTTGTATTCAACCATTTAAGTGTTACGTATTTTACGATTACGTATTTTAACTGTATATAACTGTTAGGTTAACATTAAAAATGTTCCGCTAGTGCAAAGATTGTTAAGGTGTATGTTCCGTCTGTTCCTATTTTTCAACAATTGTAATCTAAATTCTGGTGCTTGTATTTGTCATTTCATTTTGCTCGAAATTTTGAAGTGTTTGCCTAACTGATTATGTCATTAATTGTAATAAATTGTGTATCTTAATTTTTAAAACTATGAGGTTCTTTTCATTAATATCAGTGATTTCACTCCTAAGTCCTAACTCATTCCTTTCTATATGTTAAGTTAGTTTATGAAATAAATTAAATTAGTTTCAAGCATTTACGATCATTTTGGTTATTTTGTGTCGAAAAATTAAAACTTTGAAAAGTAATTTGGCGTTCAATTGAATATACAAGAAATTAATTAAGTTCTTAAGTAAACATTGTATTAGAATTAAATGCAGGTCACAATGTGAATGAAAAATTATTGTATTTGATCATATTTTTCGCAATTTAGTCAATTAATTTTTTCTATAAAATAAAATGAAGATAACTTCTTGTCATCATTTCGAAGACAACTTAATCGATTCTGGCATTTCAGGTTCTTAACATACTTAAATCGTCTTTGTGGAAGGTTCTGAAGATCATTTTGAATTATCATTTTAAAAAAGAAAGTATTTTTTGGCGAAGCGTACTCCTATGTGTTGTTGACATCTTTCTGACTTTTATTGAAAAATTTCTACAATAACTGATTGAAGACACATATGGGTCGTTCTTTTATAAACCGAACGGAGAATTGACCGACCCATTATTGTTTTAGCTAAAACTTTTTTTACGGGTTCTTTATGGAAAACGAAAGATGCTTATTCGAGGATTTTTTTTTAAATAGAAAGGATTGAAAATTTGGTGATTTTTGGCTTGAAATCTATTTTTTTAAAATTCATAACTCCGGTTCTATTTGAGCTAGAGACTTTATTTTTTTATTTTTACGGTAAAAGAACGAGCGTTAATAAAAAAATACTTCAAAGAAAAAATATTAACAAATTCATATTGGTATAAATAATTGAAATTTTTAAATCGGTTTTTAACAATTGCCCCACCCATGAATCAAGTTTTTAGTATTTTTAACGTATTCTACGTTAAATTTCCTTTCGAAAACGATTTTTTAATCGATGGACAAATAATTAGTGCTGTCCTAAAAAGATTAATTTATCTAGCGCGGAACGTCATACATACATATATTTCCATAAAGAACCCGTAAAAAAGTTTTAGCTGAATCAAGAATGGGTCAGTCATTTTTCGTCCAAATCTGTACGATTTATAAAAGAACGAATATGTGATACAAATTTTTTGAAGATTGAATTTTTCAGACGTCTTTGTTATTTTTCAGCAAGTTTTAAACAGCTTCAAAAAGATTCCAACTGTATGTCATGAATGAAGGTGGACACATGAAAATACCAAATGATTCATTTTGGAAATATATTTATGAACACTCTATAGCTTAAAATAGACTTTGGCGGAATATTTATTTTTACTTTATTTTTTACGAACCTTTTGATTGCTGGCCAGGAACGGCAGAGGTCGTAAAGCAGATTTAAGAGAAGAACTGTGACGCCAGTTTCCTTAGCTAGCATCGACAGAGCTCCCAGGCACACGCTGCTCCACACATACACCGTTTGCTGTCTGTAATCATACAGTGAGGAATTCATTTAATTAATCCATATACCTTTGCATTTTACACTAGTACTAGCCACATAATGATACCTCGTTAGCGGCCAAATTGATTAGCTAATTAAGTTAATAACTCCAGCTCATACCTCTCGTGAATTACTTGAATACCGAAGCTCTGTATTTTATTTTCTATATCGAAATTCCAGACGAATAATCTGAGGAACTTTTTTTATTTACTGTTTTTATTTCTTTTTGATATTTATTGGATTAGGAATATTAACTTAATTAATACATTCTCTCTGATGAGAATGTAAAAAAGGAAGTTCCAAAAACAATTACACTCTAATCCTTAAAACTTCAGCAGCGTCTTTCTCGCCGAGGACGTGATACCACTGCACATATTCCATGGCGCTCGGCATCTGATTGGTTTCTATTCGCGCGCAGTTTAAATTACTGAAAGATATTACTTTATACGCCTCTGTTTTGGATTTCGTGAAATTTGAGGGAGTCGAGTGTATATTGTTAATATATTTTATATTAATAGACTGATTGTGTTAATCGACTATTTTATGTTGAATTAATTATTTTCTTATCCTTTCAGGTACTAATAGAAATTTCATTGAAAAATGCTGATGAAAGAAAAGTGTTTCTTCAAGAAAACGATGAATTGCACGAAGAATTTCAAAATCGAGACACGGTTCGTAACTTCTTTCAAATGGTCGTACCACTTTTCAACTATGGCACGAGATGAATCATTATTAAAAAAGTTCCTGTGCTTGACATTCAGTAAAGTTAGTTCTCGACACTTTTCTCCGCTGAACGTGGTAAGCGACGACGCTATTCAATGAAAACGAGGACACGACATTTGAATCTGCTACATCTTCAAATAAGTTTGGAAAACACACTTTTAGTTTATTTTCATGAATCGCAGAAACGTTCACGGAAATTCTCTTATATATAAAAAAATTCTTTTTATTGCTCGAAGCTAAAATGAAATACTATTCATTAAAATAAAATATTCCTGTAAAAAACGTAAAATTCAAAAGTATTGTTTCGCATTCATAATTTGTTACGTGAATTCTGTTATGTGTCAGTTTCGCATTGAAGGTTGGCCGAAAACGTTTAAATGCGATACTTCTTATATAAAATTGAATTCTTTAATGCGTTTGAATACGAAGGATAAAAATTGTTGCTCGCAGTGCTTTTTAATGTGATACTTCACATTCGTTTTAATGCTTTCTAATGCGACCGAATGAGAGACAAGTTTTTCACGAAATGAAAACTTTTTAAATCGAGAATTCGCATTGCTTTGAATACTTTTGAAAGCGAAAGAATGAGATGCAACACAAAACAGAATTGAATCGCATTAAAAATTTAATAATTTTCAATATTTTTCAATCCGACATTTTTTACAGGGATATTTTATAAAATCCAATATGATGATTAGAATTTGTAGTGATATTAATGCATGCAAACATCTCATTATATTCGAAATGACGAAAATTTATTTCAACTCTCTCGAGATGAGTTACTAAAATGAAATGTCTCTAGACGTTACAAATACAGCGTAGTAAGATGGCACGTACATCAATCCGTGTCGGGTGACGGATCCGTTACCAGGAGCCGTTTGGGAATTTGCGAATAACGCGACTGACGTGGAATCGGTTAGATTTTAGAGTTACAAGAAGAAGAGAAATTCCCGTGCACCGAACCGTGAAAAAGAGGTTGAAAGCGTCAACACAGACAGGGAGACAGGGTTGGGGCAAAGATGTTCCATTTTCTTCCTGGTTGGATTAAAGCTTCGGAAATAAGATTAATCGAGGTAGGAGATCCGCTGCCCTGTAAAATACGATAACAGTTACTCCCTTCAATAAGGCATAAACTTGTCTTCGAATCGGATGTTTTCGTCGCGAAACATTTAGCGGAAGTAAGTAAGTTGTCATGGAACGCTTGTCAAAAGAATTGTCTAGAACTCTCTGTTTCAAGCACACTGGGACAGATATTCCCTCTGGCGAGGAACTTTTTACTTGAAATGCACATATAAAGTGGAGGAAAAAAGAAAGAGTTCAGCTCCGATCGTTTAGCAGGCTGAAACTGTTTCTGAAAGTTTTAACGTCGGAAAAATATCTATTTTATGGAAAAATTTTTTAATTTGTAGTAAAAAGTAGAAGAGTTAACTTTAAAAACGCAGATAACTTGTACAGACAACAGACATTAAAATAAATAGGAAAATAGTGTACACATAACAGACAAATAAGGTTCATAAACACAGATAAATAACGCTCATACCACCTAGGCATACAACACATATAAACAACGCATACAATAGATAGTTAAATAAAGCAGAAACATATCGCAAACAATATAGGTTCAAACATCATACACAAAGCGTACAAATGACACAGAAACAACAGACTCACACAATACTTTTACAAAGAAGCGACACCCATACTCAAAAAGATGTAAGAACACACTCAATGCACATACAAATAAATATCCCAGTCAGCTCACATATTTATAAAAAAAAGGAACAAACACACGAAAAATCCACATAATACAACATAATACATCAATTTTACAAAAATTCAAAATCTAGATAAAAATTTTTTAATTAAATATTTTGAAAAATCCTTTGGCAAGTTTTGAGATATTAGTGGTGCCAATATACCCTACAAATTTCATCAATTTATCTACAACTGTCTTTAAGTTAAGGCCATGTAAGACTTACCAGATCCCTACTTTACCGACATTTTTTTCTCTGCAAGGTTACACCTACATTTATTGAGATAACGTACCTTAATGCTTTAGCATCAATTTTAGAAATTTTCAATTTGATATCTCAATAAATGTAGACGTAACGTTGCAGAGAAAAAATGTCTGTAAGGTAGGGATCTGGTAAGTCTTACATGGCCTTAATAGGGCGATAAAAAATAGACACACACACATCCGGACAATTGATTAGAGTGTTGTATTAGACATTTATCACTTGAGGAAAGTTTAATTAAACGATTTTAAAAATATTAGAAAATGTATCGAAAACAAAGCTTCCCCTATGAGGAAGCAAAAAATAATGCAATTTAAAAAACTAGTAATTGTATAAAGCCTATGAGAAGAATTTAAAAAGAACAACAGAATAACAGATCTTTTGTTCATCCGACTTTATTACGTTTCAAGAATGACACCTATGCTGAAAATTGAATTGTTTTTCAGCATAATTAGCATCTTTATAACACATATTTCTCTTTGGGATAATGTCCATTTCCATTAAAATTCTTAAAAACTATCAATTCATTACGCTTACGAGAAGAACTTTAATCATAAGATGTATTCAGTTGATGGAACAACAGATCTTTTGTTCAACCGGCTTTCTTCCCTAACAATAAGTAGATGCTCCTTTGCATGTTTCTTTAAAAGATGATATTTAAAGAATTGACAACCATCTTCTTAAAATTTGCGAGGCGTTGATCAGTGATTTTCCATTCAGTTTTCGTGAAAATTCGTAAAAACTGCCAATTCATTAGGCTTACGAGAGGAACTTTAATCATAAGATGTATTCTAACTTGAGCAGCTGATGGAACAATAGATCTTTTGTTCAACCGGCTTTGTTCCCTAAGTATAAGGTCCCTTACACGTCCCTTTAAAAGATGATCGGATTCGCAAAGTGATAACCATTTTCTGGAAACTTAAGAGGCTTTGATCAGTGATTTTCCATCCAGTTTTCCTTAAAATTCATAAAAACTGTTAATTCATTAGGCTTACGAGAAGAACTTTAATCATAAGATGTATTCTAACTTGAGCATGATAGAACCACAGATCTTTTGTTCATTCATTATATAAGAGCTTTACGTTCTTGCAAACGAACATTATCCGCCTTGACATGTGTCATTTTGTTAATTATGCTGAAATACAATCCAATTTTCATGATAGGTGTTATCCTGGATACGTTATTCGTAAAAAATAACCTCGGTCATTTTTTGCGAATAGCTATGGCTATAAACATCTGATTGTTTTATTTTCACAACTATATGACATTAACGATCACAGCGCCATTTCTGGAAATAATTTTTAAATATTTTAAGAAATATATTTATGGAGACCGTCTACCATTTTGTCAAGAATAAGTATTTCAATAAATATCTTTATTAAGTGAATAAAATAAATCTGTGAAATCTTCCATATAAGTTTTTATAACCGGGAATTCAAATTTTCCTTCAATTTGACAATCACCTATTAATAAAACTGAACAACTTATTTCATCGCGAAAAATTGAAGGATCGTTTTAATATGATTTATGGAGTGTCGAATGTAAACGACGCAACTTTGTGACATGGGTTTATTGCGGATGAAATTGAAGACAGGGGTTGTTGGTAGAATCTTGAGTATGGCGAGGGGTGTATCGCATGACGAAGTAGCAGATGGTTCATAAAGAGGAGAAAAGTGATTGTACTATATAAAAAAGGGCAGAGGCCAATAAAATTTCAGTGTTATATGTTTTAGTATCAGCCCCTTGTGATGTCAATATATTTGTGAATTGTACACACTGTTCAGATGATATCGACTTAATACAAATAAACTGAGCGCAATAAAATTTGGAATTTGGAATCTAAACAAGATAATTTAATAGTTCTGGAAAAATTCATTCTTTTAATTAATTTTTTTTTTCGACCGGATTTTAGGGCAAAGATACACTTTCAAGTTTACTGTGAAAACATCACGTATTATTGGAGAACGGAAATCTCGAAAATATTCCTTCATATCCGCAGTTTGCTTTGTTACTACCTTTTAATACCAAGAAAGGAAGAAAACATTATTTTTAGTGAATGGAGACGTGGATCTGAAATCCTGACGAGAAAGGGTAGAAAATAGGAATAGGTGTCAAAGAAACAATGAGAAAAAAAGATATTATCTTTATGAATGGAGCAACTCTTCCTGTATACGTCTACATGTGCAAGTATATTTGTGTATGTCACATCAACCAGAATGTTTTCGAAAGCAAGCATTTTCTAGTTTTTGAGGAAAAAGGTAAGTGGGTAAATGTGTCACCCTTCTAAGTGATGAATTATGATCATCCCATATTTGGATACTGTGTAATATTTCGCCCTCTATTAATTATCCCCATTTTTACTTTGCCCCTACACTGATTAATATCTCCTTCCCTGCTGTTATTCGCGTGCGAGAAACTGTCGAAAAATTTCAGGTTTATAGAATGCTAATTGAGATCCTGATTAGAAGCACTCTTAACATCAGCGATAATTTTATTACCTTGTTAAGATGATATATGTATATAAGGAAAAAAGGTAGACGTACCCAATTAGTTGAGCAAACTAAGTTAATTTTGTGTCTATCTCAAGTATGCAAAGTTGTTTTTAAAAAGTCGATTGCATACTCGGTTTATAAGCCGTGTAAGAAAGTCAACTTTCGATTAAAGTCGACTTCGACTTTTCTATTCCTAAGAAAAATATATTATTAATATGAATATCTTGTAGCACAGTACCTTTATGTTTTAAGTATGTAAGTATAATCAATAATTAGGAAGATACCCGTAAGAAGTACCTTACGTTAAACGCGTTCAGCAAGAGCAGAAAAAGATAGTAGGGGAATAATAATGCGTGCGCAACATTGAGTAAGGAGGGATCCATCTGCTTCGCCTGTTACTGGAAGGTAGCGAAATCAGTGGAGAACACGACACTGAACGACACTTCATTTGGTTTTCAGACCTACTAAGATTAAGTCGCATTTTAGATCAACTTCAAAAGGATTATTTTTTGGAAAGATCTTCGAAAGATCTATTCAGAGGATTTCTTTTTTATTATCAATATCATTATCCTAAAACACTAATAACATCTTTCGAAATCGTATCTATTTATGCTCTTTTTGTATTAGAGCTGAAAGGAAGGTGAGTCAAATGGCTGACTTTGACCCGATAGGGTGAACCACGGATTCGATTTCAGCGACCACAAAAACGTGAGGAATAGTAGTCATTTCTACTAAAAAGATTTTTTTGTCGATTTGACCTTCAATTGACCTTGATTAAGAAGGGGTACTTTGGTCCAACGCCCTTAAAGTAAAACTGAGATTTACCAAAGAATCCAAAAATATAGTTCTTCATGAATTTTGAATTGCAAATTAAGGAGCATAGAATTCATATTATAATAATATGAATAATTATAAAAAAAAATATATTCATATTTTATTACAATTAATTTATATTATATTATTATTCATATTTAATATCCTGAATATTCATATTATTCATATATTATAGAGACGATAAATTTTGAAACTATAGCTAATTTTTCTGGTTCAACTCAAATGAAACACAATCAATTTTTTGATCCATAATGTTTTTTTATTACAATCGAATACATTATTCTCTTATTTGAATTATTTTTTTATTGGATTCAGTTATTTTGGGGATGGGGCGGATTTTGTGGATTCTGCGGATTTTGTGGAGGTCGTGGAGGTAGTCGATGTGCTGGAGGTAGTACTGGGGGTATCATATGTCTAACGCCATTATCGGTCACTTGTATGTAACCATTTTCATAACGCCTTGGTATGGTAACAGGTCCAGTTCCGGTTGTTCTATGAACATTGCCATTTGCCAATATTAAATGGGGACCTCGTCGTGGACGTTCAGGTAAATTCTCAGGTGCTCCTGCTGGCGGAAGCCTTCTTGATTCTGTATAATGAAAATAGATATTTATGAAGTAGTATGAAGGATTATTTTGATTCCTTATGGAATTCCTTATGGAATTAACGCATAAATATAATTAAAAATTATTTTTCGGAAAATAAGATTATTAGGTAGGAAATTCTGAATTTTTTCTCATTAAGTTTTATATTATATTAGATTATACTTACGTGCAGAATTCAGGAAAACTAGTAATGCAAAAAGTAGAATGCCACTTAGGAACTTCATTTTTTGTTGGTATAGGCAGAAAACTGATTTAGGAACAACTGTAGACAATTTGTAGACGACCGATGAATGTTTGAGAAATGGTCTCTACATTTTTTATATATATATATGCCCGTAATCTGATTACACAGTATTATTTCAATTTTTAAGCTTAAAAGTTGGTATCAAATGCAAAAATTTTGTTTTTTAAGATATCACTTTATTACATATGATTTATTATCAATTAAGCCAATTTCCTTAAGGAACTTTCAATGTTTTTTTCCTCTGATAAGATAATTTTTCGGTGATTGTAATATGAGATAAAATGTTTTTTGCGAGAACAAAATCTCCATATTGTGAAAAAATACCGAAAATATAATTCCCGACAAATTAAATTTTAAATTAAAATTAAAATTTCGACAATGTGTACATTTAAAGATAAAAATTATATTTAATGATAAAACTGGGCGTGGCCAATGGATACAGTCAAGGATAAATGTGGGCATAGTCAATTGATACAGTCTATGATGAAATTGGGCGTGGCAAAAGTAAATAAAATTTCAAGAATTACCTTGGCTCATAATACTGAGATGAAGAATTGGGTTTTAATTAAATGAAGTACGGGAAATTTTTGGGACAATATAATACTGTTTTATTCCAATAAATTACATCATTTTCGTATTTGGATTATTTTTTTAATGTGTTCCATTATTTTGTGGATTCTGCAGATATTGATGAATTTGTGGATGTTGTCTTACTGGGGGTATTATGTGTCTAACACCATTATCAGACACTTCCACGTTACCGTTTACATAATTCATTACTATGCGAAAAGATCCAGATCCAGATGTTTTATAAACATTGCCATTTGACAATCTTACTTCACGTCTATTATTTTGTACTGGTGGTGCAAGTCGAGACGTCGAAGTAACAAGTTCTTCGTTATGTCGTAATACTGGCACTGGGACTTGGTATAAACTTACTTCTGTATGAAGAAAATCGAGATTTATGAATTAAGGTGACTGTTACATTGTTATATTTAAATATTGATTGAAATTGAATCAGTTTTTAGTAAAATTTGAATGAATTTTAAAAAGTTTCATTACAGTACTGCTTTCCGGAGGTGGGGGAGCGAAAAGATAGATAAAATTTGTAAATAAAACTCTTACGACAATATTACGAAAACTTGTCGATTACACGATAAACATGACGTGGCCTTCGGTAATTACGGAAAGCTAAAGTGTGTCATGTTGATGAGTATGAAAATTAATGAAACACTGGTTAAAAAAACTTCAGTTGGACGTATGCGAATATTAAAATATTAATTGGCAGGAAAAACTGAACTGTAGGGAATTTATAGTAGGGGTTTTCGGGTTTTCCATTATGAATTAATTCTACTTATGTAAATAAATACGGTTCTATTTTACCCAATTTTAAGCTGCAGCATATTTTCTTCCGCCATGATTATTTTTTGCCCGTTTTCAGTATTCAATTTCGTTATAATATGTAAATTATGAAAATTCTATATTTGCATCTTCCGGAACATTTTAAAATTTAAGATATATAATATATTCAAGGTTTGATGTATTATTAATTTGTAATCTTATCTCTGACGTCTTGAGTAGTTAATAATTTCGAAATTGAGCAATATTAAAATATATTTTAAAATATGTAATACTTATATTATCTTGAATTTTACTTACGTACAGAATTGAGGAAAAATACTAGTGTAAGGAATAGAGTCCCAGCTAAGATCTTCATTTCTTTTTTTTTTTTTTGGAAAGAGACAAGAACTTGATTGTGGAACAATTATTTGTGAACAAGTGATGACTATTTTTAACATTTACAATTGATTAAGTAGTACGTCTCGTTTATATTTTTAAGCCCATAGATTAGAATGAAGTGAAGCAAAATCTTTTAAGATGTCAACATTTTACTGCCGGCAATTCATAATTATCTGTAAAATTAGAGTGGAACTTGACTGTCTTTTTCCGCTGATAAGATAATTTTTCAGTAATTGCATAATGTAATATTCGGTGAAACCATTTGCTCTCATTTTCCGTGTACTCTGTATTTTCCCCCATTTACCATACAAAATTTAGTATTGTTTGGAACCATTTGCTCCCATTTATCTTAAAAAAGTATTTATTTACCCCCATATTCATCGAGCAAAACATATTTAGTATTCTGTGGAACCTTTTGCCCACATTTTTCAAGCAAAATTTTGTATTAAGAGGAGCCATTTGCTTTCATTTGTCTAGAAAAATGCAGTAAATTATGGGGAATCATTTGCCCCCATTTACCAAGAAAAATTTACTATACGTACTATGGTACACTATTTCCCCCCATTTATCCATAAAAATTTATTAATCTATAGAACCCTTTTTTTACATTTAATAAATGGTTAAAAGACTAATTCAACCTGAACTGTCATTTTTACCAACGCTTTTTTAAATAATATTTCAATATTCAAACAGCTAATCAGAATATATGATATCTGATGCAGCTATACTCCAATTCTTCGGCGACTGTATAAAACAATATAATTAAACCAGTTAAAGTTGTCAAAGATATTCACTTTAGTTGATACAGGGATTTTCTTTAATTCCCTCGTTTATTCTAACTAAATTTATCTTCAGCTATCGTCCATAACAAATAAATTCCCCGTCGCAGTTACACCATTTTTCCCTCTATGGTTTATAGAGCAGATGCATCATACTCAAAGCTTTATAACTGCGGCATCAAGTGCAACGAATATTTGTGGCGATCTTTTATTAACGTCAGCATCAGCGTCTAAAAGCTTCTTTGCAATATTGATGTTTCTCATTTTCAATGCTATTCGAAGCATAGTAAAACCTTGAAAATTGCGAGAATTTATTCGACCATTTATTTTAATAGAGGCGTTTTTTCATAAATTATTGTGTCAATTGTTTAACTTTTCCCTTTACGAATTTCGCTTTGTACTTTTTTGAAATTCACAAGTTAGTTTTGATATTTTAAACGTCATTGATATGACGTTTAATATATCACAAGAACGAACGCGCGCTCGGCGCGCGCATTTATCTTCTTTATAAATATTATATAATTTATTATATTTTATTTCTGTAATCTCTTAAAATCTATGTTAAACTTCGTGAAAATCTTTAAAAATTCCAAGAATCCTTTGAAAACCTGTGAAATCGCTTAAAATTCGTGAACATCTCTTAAAATTTTCATAAACTTCTTGAGATTCTTTTAAATTCAACAATAACAATTCAAATGCCTTTTATATCCTTCAAAATCTATTAAAAGTATTAGAAATATCTTCAAATTCCATGAAATCCTTAAAAATTCCAGAAAATTTTTCAAACTCATAAATCTTCTGAAACCCAGTTTAAAATTCATGAAAATCTCTAAAAATGCCTAGAAACCTTTTGAAATTCTATGACAAACTTTACAATCTCTTTATATCTCTAATATCCCGTAAATAATATTACAAAGAAATTTTGTCAAATTCCATGAAATCCTTTTAAATTCTCACAGAATCATTTAAATATCAGAAAAATCTCTCGAAATCACCTAAAATTATTAGAAATCTCATACAATTCCTTAAAATTTCAGAATAATATTTCAAATTCTTTAAAACCTCATAAAACTCTTACAAAGATTTTAAAATCCCTTAAAATTTCACAAAATATCCTAAAATCCCATAAAATTCTACAAAATCGTTTTAATATCCTGAAAATCTCTATAATTTCATAAAAGTCACTTAAAAATCGTTAAAAATGCACATAAAAACCTTCTAAATCATTAATCTCTAGAAA
>UCOK01009043.1:0-12655 GCA_900474325.1 Synergus umbraculus
TTATTAATTAATTTACCATTTTATAACTTAGCAAATATATTATAGATATGGTAGATATATTAATTTTCAGTCAATTTCGTATTTATTACATTCTCATCAGAGATAATGTATCATTTTTTAAGTACTAATAATTTATTAATTTATATTAATTGATAATAATTATAATATAATTATAAATATTAATAATTATAAATTTTGAAATTTTAAAATTATAGAAAATTAATTATTTTTTAAATTTTATTTATCTAAATTTTTTCAATTGTTATTTTTTAGAAGTCGCATTTAATTTTTGCCAAAGTTCTACCGCTTTCGGATTCATATCTATAATTTGGAGACTCTGCAGAGTCCGCGAGTGAGCCTTTTGAGTTTTGGCTCGCTAAGCTCTTAGCAAAGATCTCACTCAATGACTCACATTCACATCAGATTTGACGCGGTTTCCATGGAAACAATGAAAAGTTAGAGGGCAGCACCTCGATATAGGCTAAAATGCAAATATCCCCACCTAAAATCGTCCCCATTTCTGGCCTATGCCGCATCTAGGTACTAATATCTTTGTTGCAACTTCATCATAAAGAGGAAACAAAGTGATGGACAAATGAGCAAAAAAAAAAAAAAAGAAATACAGTTAAATAAAATACCCGAGATCGAATTCTCAGCTAGTTTACATTCTTAGCAGAAAATTGATTAGATTTTTGTAAAATTTGACCTCCCCTCCCATTTTTTATTAAATGTTCACGTTTTGTAAAATCGACTCCGAAATGGGTTGACCAATAAGGTCAAGCTATAAATGCCAAGTGGAAAATAGAGGGAGCTATCCGTTCATAGAATAAGAACATAGGCAGTTTAGTACCTCTTACTATACTATATTTACAGATAATATCCAAGAAGTTGGCATGCACCGCCTTTTAGATTTTCGCAAAAATAATTTGGTGTTGAATTGTGCTCAATATCTCATGCTCTATTGTGCTGCAAAATATTTTAATTATTTAAAATCAAAATTAGAGACACAATTGCTCCTCGACATCTAAACGTCATTGTAACTTCACATAATTTCTCAGATTTCATTTTCTGTCCACGAATCTTCACATAGTCTATTTTTTAAAGGAAAAATTTTTCTCGTGTATATAATTATATATATTTATTATATGAAAATGAGTTTATGTAGAACTTTTACACCAGGGAATACAAGGTGTAGTAATTCTTTATGGAAACTTGAGCTGACTCAGGTATAGTGAGGTCGCTTTGGAAATTGGGATGACATCATACATTCTTGACTTTCCTGCCTCTGAGAATTTCTACAGCGAGCGGACAAACGATCACGTCCCTCAAGTGGAGAATTCAGGTCCGATCTGCTAGCACCTTCACAACAGAATTTCAACATTTCTCTTATGACATAATTTATTTTGGGCTATTTTCGTGCTAATTTTGGGCAGTAGGGGTGAGGTGCCCACAGGGAGTCAGAAAAACTTTCAACTTTATAGGTGATCTACTTAAAATTACTTGAAAAAGATATATACATAAAATTGAAGTCTAATCCTTCCTGTGTTTAAAACTATTTATAAAATGTGTCCTTTGAACATCATTGTACCTTCCAGAGGACACAGATAATCACTCATTACATTCAATAAATAAAGCTTTTGACTTACTTTTACTCGTTGATAAGTTTAATTATTTAGGTTATCATATGCGAAAATTATCAAGGATCTCAAATTATTTTATATTAACTACAAAATATATAATATTATAATGATTAGTTTTTAATTTTAAATTTCAGGTAAATTCCCTACCGAACGTTGTTTTTTTAAATGTCAGTGATACCAACGCTATATATGCTTGGTTACTATATTACACTAAAATACCCACTCAACAGGGTTGGGTAAGTAAAATACCCTAGGTAAATTACATTGCTTTTTATAGTAATTTACTAGGTATTTTACGTCGAAAACACCAAATTCATATGGAGTGAAGGGTTTTCTACGTAAAATACGTAATTTACCATAAGTAAAAAACCATGTATAATACGTAAAAAACTATGAGTGACGCGTCACTGCACAACCCTGCCGCTCAAGTATCTTTTATCAAACGCTTTTATGTACTGCCAAGCTGCCAACCATCAGAAAAAAACAACCCTCGTGGTTTATGACAACGTTAACCTCAATATTTTCAAAACAGAGTCTTAGTGATTATCTGTGTACCCGGAACATCGTTCACTAAATCTTGATATATTATTTAAAATCTATGTTTAAACCCAATGTTTCCCTCAAATAGGATGAATATAATGATGGCAAATTGTAAGTACATAAGTGGAAAAATTTTTAACAGCCTTGTTATTTTATTAAATGTTAGTTAGAGTTCTGAAAAAGATCATGAAACATATTTCATTAAAAAAAAAAAAAAAAAATTACGCAAAGGTCTGCAATGTAACTTTTCTAAAAAATGCTTATACAATAAAGTAATTAAAACATATTTTATTTAATAGTTTTCTAGATATTTCTTTTGCTTCTCTGTGTACACCGAACAACTGTGAGCACCTTACCCCTAATGCCGATTCATTAACTTTTTTTATTTTTCTCAGAAAAAACAAATTTGGGAGTAGGTGCTGACTGCGAGCAACTAGCATAAAAACATTAAAATTTAAAAATTTTATCATACCTGAATTCGGGTTATTTTCGGGCTCTTGAAATACCAAAAAACTAAAATCGAGAAAACAACCTTTATCATTGAAAAGAAATCTCTATTAGAGAAAACACAAATTTGGGTGGAGGTGCTGACTGCCCGAGCAGCAAGCACCTCTAGTACATAAAAACATTAAAATTTTAAAATTCATTCATACCTGATTTACGAATAAATTATTCACTCCTGCTGAACATTCAGGCTTTAAGGTTTTTATTACCCTCGATCTTTCTGTTAACACGGTATAAAATTTGAGCTCTTTTTACGTTCGTTACGTAGTTAATATTACTTCCAGTTGCAACATCCAAATTCATTTTTATAAAATAAAACTGGTTATCTTCCAGTTGCTGTAGTATTTCCTTAAGACCTACCTGTCTTCGAAAATCCTCTTTTTTAGAATTATCCGTACTCGATTAGCACTCGCGATTTTTTTACATGATTTTATTGCCACGAGGGTCTTTATTTGTCACTTTATATCACTCAACAACGCGAGAAACAGTGAAAATTGCGAAAAAATACAATTATAAATTCGAAACGTCAAGAGGACGCGTGAGGAACTTATTTTGCGCGGATTGTATGTACACTGAAATGCATAAATGCCTGCCCCCGTGAAGTTGGATGATAACTTGATTCAGCGTTGAAAAACGAATAAACATCTAACTTCACGGGGGAAAGCATTTATGCATTTCAGTGTACCATGTCGTCTGCTACTTGGCGGACTACGTCACTACGCATCAACTCAATTATCGGATTATGTGATGCTTTACCATAAAAGCAAATTAGTTAAACCAATTATACATTCATGATAATAGATATTGATTTTTATTACCTAAAAAATTTATTATTATGAATGTATAATTGGTTTAACTAATTTGCTCATTCCTAATAATAAATATTTTTACCTAATAAGAATCAATAAATCTTCGTCTCATGTAGACGAATAGATAATATTAGATTTTTCCTATAGGAAATATACAAATGCGCTCGACGTTCCCAAAAATAGAGAAATTCCTTTTCTCTATAGTTACATCAATATCGCATGCGTGTTGCATATTAAATATTATTTTTAGTATTTTAAACTTTGCGCGAATAGCAGCCAATCAGATGCCGACGCAAAACATGAGCAGTGGTATAAAACTTTATTGGAAAAATTCCCCCAGTGGGCAAAAAATTTAAAGAAGTTTATAGAACGTCCTAAAAACGTCCTATGTCAGGTCAAAAAACGCCCAATGTTTTAAATACGTCCTAAAAACGTCTTTGGAACATTGGGCGTTTTTATGCCTGACATAGGACGTTTTTAGGACGTTCTAAAAATTTCTTTAAATTTTTTGCCCACTGGGCCTACTCTTATGTTTTATTTGTTCATTTCTGTTTAGTTCGTTAGTTACTTTCCGTCAAAGTCTTTATCATAAAAAAATTTTTTCTTGTTTCAGTGAATTCCACCAAAATTAGGCATGCCAGGCACTTTGATCCAAGATCTTCATTTGGCAATGACGACAGTTTTATGGTAAGTTTAAATAGTTAAGTAATAATTAATCAAAAAAAAATTTCTTTCTATATTATAAAAAGACCTTGCTGCCGTCGCTGTGTCAAAAATCCAGCCCATGTGATGCCCATCTGACAAACGCTTTTCTTGGCTCTCACAGAAAATACGCCCTTAATGATCACGTGAGCCCCATCGATTACATGACATATTTACTCTTATTGAACCCCATCGATTATGTGTCACACGCCCTTCTTTACGCCCACGTGACATATGCTTTTATTGATCTCCCTAAATATTTCACGAAATTTTCAATCATTTTAAATGATTTTAAGAGTTTTTTAAAAATAAATTTTAAAAGATTACAATCTGGAAAAGTCGACTGGGGCCAAGGTGGGTTCCAGTCAGCTTACCTAAATATCAGCTGGGCTCCAACTAGAAACTTCAATCACATCCCAGTTGGTCAACTAATACCCATATTGGAAAACTAGCTGGGCCCAAGCTGGTCAATATTTTCTTTATATATTTAATGTTTTAATTATAAATTGAGTGAGTTTAAACATTATTCTGTGTGCCATCCTGACCTCCACCCAATATAAAAAATACACCTTAATGCTTTAGCTTCAATTTTAGAAATTTACAAGTTGATATCTCAATAAATGTAGAATTATATCGTTACAGAGAAAAAATGTCGGTAAGGTAGGGATCGGGCAAGTCTTAAATGGGCTTAAGGCTCATCAAATGTAAAAGACCGAAAATTTTCAGATTTTTTTTTACAAAAACTGCTGATTGCGCTAGCTTAAAGTTAAGCTGGCACCACCGTACCTCTCAAACCCATTAAAATAAATGAGCGCCCCTACGGCGCGCGAGGAGTCAAATATGGATAGGCTGTCGCGCTTAGCGCACCGTATTGCGCGCTTGCGCCATTCGGGCCGCTATCGCCTTTCGCACGCTTACGCCTATGTTTTTGTTTAAATTACTACAACAGGAAATGTAAACGAAAACTAATTTACTTAAGGTTCTATCGACCTTAAGGAGCACATTCTCATCAGGGCACTCGCGCTCGGCTCTGTTTAACAATATTTTTCATGATTAAAACATAAACTACTTATCCTATTGAAAAATGGTCAAATGAGAACTTGTAGAACTTTTCAAGAACTATATTCCTCATCATTTTCTCTGCATCTCGCGTTATTTGGCTCAAAATTTTAATTTTCGATTTTTTAAGGAAATTCAAAAAGTTGTTATTCCGATCCTATAGAGTGTTCAAAAAGAAACATATTTCATCTTTAGACTTTTTTTCATATCGTGCGTTGTTTGGCTTCTAATTTCAGTTTTCTTTTATTTTTTGGATTTTCAAAATATTACAATTCAAAATATTACAATGTTTAAACAATGATTGTTTAAACAATTTGCTTGACGAATTATTGTGATATCTATATTTATTTTTTTTTTATTAAAAAAATAACAAAAAAACATGATGAAAATCGTGTTTTTATGTTTGACAGCTTTCAAAAAATAAAATATTCAAAATTTTGACACAATTCTGGTTTACCCGGAAACCGCAGATCTACCGATTCAAAAAATTCATTAAGAAAAATTGTTCATTTAAGGCTCTAGAAAAATTCATTTTGCTTCCTCATAGAGGAAGCTTTATAGTGGTATGTGTGTTACGATCCAGCAATTTCTTGAAAACGCGTAGAGATAAATTGATGAAATTTCGCATAGTTATTCCACTATATACCTGGTTGAATTTCTTATAAGGGTTTAAAAAAATATTTAATTTTACAAGTTTTATGTTATGGTATGTTACCTCATTTAGGTAACATACGTCGAAAACCTCGAGTGACGCGTCACAACCCATCCCTGATCAACACAAAAGTTGATACAACTTCACAGCTTGTTACCAAATCGTGTTTAATACCACAATTTCAGGTTAATTCATCTAAGGCTGTAGATATATCAAAGAACGAAACTGTTCAGATTTTGTATTTATTAGTTTTTTAAAAACAAATATGCGTTGTGCCAGTTTAACTTAGTGGAAAATCCAAGTAGTTAATAAAATCAAATTTTACCTCGGGCATAATTTAAGGCTCATTTAAGGATCTAGAATTGAGAAAAATTCTTGGACTTTCCACTACGAGATTACAATGTTTAAACAATGATTGTTTAAACAATTTGCTTGACGAATTATTGTGATATCTATATTTATTTTTTTTTTATTAAAAAAATAACAAAAAAACATGATGAAAATCGTGTTTTTATGTTTGACAGCTTTCAAAAAATAAAATATTCAAAATTTTGACACAATTCTGGTTTACCCGGAAACCGCAGATCTACCGATTAAAACGGTCGGTGCTTTTTAAATTTCAGATCAATAGAACAGCTGGAATCGTGTTGACCAGCCACCAACTTTTTTTTGATATGGATGTCAATCGAGATGTCTACAGTTGATTTGATTGTACATTTTAACGTAAAAAAAAATGTATAATGACTTGAATAGTTCGTAAATATACCCCCAAAAAACCAGACAATTTGGCCTGTATTATTCTTCACAAAAAATTCATAAAAAAGTGTAAAAAAAAACGCTTGTCACATGAAACGACCCCCTTAAGCTGGCACAACATATATTTGTTTTTATAAAAACTAATGAACAAAAAATCTGACAATTTACGTTCTTTGATATTTCTGGAGCTTTAGATAAGACTGAAATTATGGCCTTATCAAAAATGTGTTAATTAATTTTTTTACTGATACGGTTGTCTCAGCTTAACGTTAAGCTAGCGCAATCAGCTATTTTTTTTTATAAAAAATGCGGAGCATTAAATTTCGCAATAGGGAATTAAATTTAAAAAAAAAACATGGACCCATTGTACAAATATATTCAAATATACTCAGAAAAACCAGGGGTATGCCACGACCCATTGTATAACGAGCAAAACTTGTACCATGCTTTGTCCACAGCATACACAGCGACAGAGTGACGATTGGCGCACTTCTACCGGTCTGGCCTGCCTAACACGTCTGACATTTGAAATAGCGAGAGGAATTTTCATATTATTTATTTATTTAAGTTTTTTTTAAATGAAGTGTGAATAAAAATGGGCGGAAGCTATTGTATAATACCCAATTGTAAACAATTAGTGTGTTTTTCTATGATTGAAATTCAAATGTATAGAGTGACGATCGCAGCGCCACTGTTTTGCCCTTACCGCCACAGGCACAGAATTTTTATATGTCGTGGCCTACCCCTGGAAAAACTTATTGTTAGTTTGCACAATCTTTACAAAAATGAGTACGCTGGTCAGCAAGTATACTGAAACAGAAAAAGCCTTTTATTAAACAATTTTCAATTGAATTGGGATGACTGAAAATGTATTAAATAAATTAAATTAAAATATAAATTTTTTAAATTTATAATTTATCAGATCCATTAAGTTAACACCTCCACAATCGAATTTATGTATTTCCATTATCTCATATTTTTGGACTCTTTTGGGTCTTTTTTTGGGCTCCTTTACATTTTTCAAAAAATTAATTTTGCTGTGGAGATGCTAGCTTAATGTAAGTTAGCACCAACGTATTACATCGAAAAATAAATAAATTCAATCGCACCATCATTTTGGGCTCTTGAATTCCGCAAATAAGAACTCCAAAATCAACCCTTAAGTTACAAAATCAACCTCAATTACTGAAATATAATTTTAAAAAATTGAAACAGTAATTTCGAGCTTTTTTGAGCACTTTAAAAATAAACAACACTAACATAAACCTTTATTGACTCTCACGTGACATATTAGAATTTTTACCCTCCCTCGACCGTATGATATACGCCCTTATTAACACCTCTTAATCAGGTGTTTAGCCAATTTCAATGAAATTAAAATCATTCATTGTATATTATACATTTTGATTCTAATATTTTAATTTATTTTTAAATAAATATAAAAATTTTCTAATTTCTTTGAAACTTTTTGTTATTTAGACCCAGCAAAGAGAAAACCACAACCACAAACCTGTATTTTCAAATTGTTCGAATTATTCACCTGTGGTCAAAGAAGAAGAGTCTTCTGGCACTTTCGTCATTCAAGTGAGGGCTGAGGACAGAGATCCACCTGAAGAAGGAGGTAATTAGATATTTTTCAATTATTCGCATTATAACAGATAAAATATATCCTATATTTATCTAACACATCATTTCTGAGACCCAATCAATTTCAAATGAGGCAGACAGTCAGCCGAACGAAAAGTCTGTGAAATCAATAATATTAAATAACAAAAATGAAAATAAAAATTGATAAGAGAATGTTTTCGAGAAATACTTGAATTCAATCCGAAATACCATTTTTTGATAGGATAAGTAGTTTTCGTTTTAATCGTGAAAAACATTGTTAAATAGATCCGAGCGCAAGGTTTAGATGAGGGTTTAGGGTATGTGATACTTTCCCAGTGGGCAAAAAATTTAAAGAAGTTTTTAGAACATCCTAAAAACGTCTTAAAAACATCTAATGTTCCAAGTATGTCCTAAAAACGTCTTTAGAACGTTGGACGTTTTTTGGTCTGACATAGGACGTTCTAAAAACTTCTTTAAATTTTTTGCCCACTGGGTTACCATAAGAGAAAATTATTTAAACCAATTATACATTCATAGTAATAAATATTTTTAGCTAATAATAGATAGTCAGTAAATCTTCGTCTCAAGTAGGCGAAGGTTTCTTGACTCTTATTAGCTAAAAATTTTTTTTACATGTATTGTATTTGACATTTGAGAAGCGAAACTTATTTAAAACTTAAATAAAGTTTATATGTGAACAATAAATGAATACTCATTTCTCTTTTATTTTTTGAATCCTTATTTACAATGTCTGCTATTTTTATCATGTCGTCAAGAATAGCATCTTTTATATCCGATGGAACAGTTTCGCAAATGAAAAAATGTTTTGATATTGCCTACCCAGTGTGCACGAATGCCCCAAGACGTTTTTAGGACGTCCGGAAAACGTCTTAAGTCTGGTCAAATAACATTCTAAAAAACATACAATGTTCCAAAGACGTTTTTACACAGAAAGACTTAATATTTCAATAAATGGTAAAAATGTATCAAACTTTAGTATTCTACACACGAAGTAGTATAAGGAGACCCGACTCCATCTGCGATTCCGGAAAATTCTGTTAGCATTTTTTCGAACACACTTCCTATAGCATTTTGTCAGAGATCGGCCCAGTAACGGATTATAGCGCCTCTTGTGACAAATTTTTGTAACGTGTGATCCATATGGTTGTATTTGTAAACACGTGGTTTCTAGTTTTCCCACGAGACGCTACAATCCGTTACTGGGCCGATCTCGACAAAATGCTATAGGAAGTGTGTTCGGAAAACTGCTAGCTTTTCTTACATTATAGTCGGGTCTCCTTATACTACTTCGTGATTCTACAAAATGAAAACACTGTGAAAAGTGACTTATTATCAAAAATTGATATAGTGGTTTTCAATCGTTTGAATACGACATTAATATAATGATTCCAGAAACTAAAATAATCGTTTCAAACTTTAATACAAGAATATGAGCATTTGAAAACCACTATACGAAAAATTATCACTCATCGTTAAAAAGAATCATATAGAGGAAAATAAAGAAGTAAACACGACTAACACAGAGACATTGGGACCAATCCTGACGCGAATATACTCACAAACACAGAGAATCACGCAATGCATTCTTAGCTTAAGGGGTTATATACACTTGTGTTAATCGAAAAAATCGAAAATTTTTCTATTGCATTTTCTTAAAGTACATTCTTTTAAGATTATTTTCTCCAAATTTCATAGAGATTTGAGCACTAGAACCTAAGTTACAGCTATCAACAGCGCGCTACCTTCAAGTACGCTACCTACAAGTATTTGAAACTTTAAACGCGATTATCTCGGAATGTGATTTTTCAAAAAGAGCCGTTGCGGTATCCACGATTTCTCAAAAACTATGTCACCTTTCAATCTAATTTTTTTCAGGCTACTTTATAACAATATTATCTCATACCTGGACGAAGGAATTCCCATTTGAAAGAAAACTTTTTTTTGGGTTTGAAAAAATTGAATTTTCAGACCCCTAAAAATCGATTCTTTCAGAAAATTCATCACCATTTTCGCAAAAATACTTATTTAGACAAATCCTTCGTCCAAGTAGAGTAAAATTATATAAACTAAATAAAGCTCTTGGTTATATTGATTGCAGGTGATCCATTTTCGACTTATCATGGACACCGCGAAGGGTATTTGAAAAAAGGTGTTTTGGCTCAACGAGCGTAGTGCCTAAAAATGTCAATATTTTTCATTCAAATTTGGGATAAAATATCTTCAAAAATGTAGAAATAGATGAGTAGTGATTTGTTCTTAAAAAAATGTACCGTCATTTCCAAAAAAATTCGTGAAAAAACTCTTTTTTTCCAATAATAAGTGTATATAACCCCTTAAACCTAACGCCTATTTTAACTTATGCATATCTAACATATCTATATATACGCTCGCACGCGCATGTAACGCAGAAATAATACATAGCTAAGTGTAGCTGAAAATCGCTTTTATAGTAAATGTAAAATATAATGCTCCTTTTGAGAAAAAAGTTCAAGCGATCCTATTGAGAAAAATATAAATTAACGTTTCGGCAAAAATCGAGATGGTTCAGGTATACTCCGTATACCCGAACCGAATATTCATAATGTCAATTTCTCGAATATAAGTTTTACAGATTATGATATTCATTTTATCTCTTATTAAAATTATGTTTAGATAAATAAGTAAGCACCATGTCGTTTTTTAATACGATTAATTTCTGAAATATTGATTCATAATATTTCGTATTCCAAATACCAATTTTTAGACTAAACTTATTAGACTAGTATTGTGATATGAATAATTAGAAAAGTTTCACATTTTGCAGTGTTTTGATACAGAGTATACTAAACTTTCATACATTTTTATCATTTATTGTAAAAGAAAGTCTTTCAGTGTAGGACGTTTTTGGAACATTGGACGTTTTTAGGAAGTTTTTTAGCCTAACTTAGGACGTTTTTTTGGACGTTCTAAAAACTTATTTTGAACTGGGTACAAGCATTTCCTTCAAATATTTCACCATAATAGTCCTTTGATATTAGTTTCAATTTTTGTAGGTCTAAGCAGAGCTTTTTCCCGACCGACAAGATGTACCAGGCCGTCCCAAAAAAAAAATGATTAACAAAACTTTACATTACATGAAGCTATGGAATAATATATTTCTCGAGGAATTCTGTGTTTTTCTCTTCCGTGAAAAGAGGCTTGTTTATCGTACTATGTCATAGTATTATCCATAGTAGGATAAACAAGCTTCTTTTCACGGAAGAAAAAACCCCAGAAATCCTCTAGAATTGTATTATTCCATAGCTTCATGTAATGCAAGGTTTTGTTAATATTTTGTTTTGGGACGGTCGGGAAAAAGCTCCACCCAGGTCTACAAAATTGAAACTAATAACAAAGGACTATCATGGTGAAATATTTGAAGGAAATGCTTGTAGACAATTATTAAAGGAAGCTGACAAACTTGACGATAAAGAAATTTACAAAGATATCAGTATATTTGCTTTGACACCACATATTACTGCATTCAAGATATAATGGATAAGATTGTGAATTCATGCTTCTCGTTAAAAAGCAAGTGAATCTGCTCATCGAGAGTTTCTTAAGTTTTTGGAAAGACGAAAAGTTAATTTTGATTTCACATGTTTCATATCCGCAAAAATTGAAATAAGTAACAGTTGAATTGTCATCACTTTATATATACAAGAACGAACGCGAGCTCCGCGCGCGCATTTCCGTTCTTATTCAATATTATATAATTTATTATATTTTATTTTTTTAATCTCTTAAAACCTATGTTAAACTTCGTCGAAATTTCTTAAAATTTTCAAAAACTTCTTGAGATTCTTTTAAATTCAATGATAACAATTCAAATTCCATGAAATCCTTTAAAATTCTCATCAAATCCTTTAAATATTAGAAAAATCTCTCGAAATCGCTTAAAATTATTAGAAATCTCATAAAAATTCATCAAATTCTTACAAACCTTTTAAAGTCCCTTAAAATTTCACGAAATATCCTAAAATCCCATACAATTCTACAAAATTGTTTTAATATCCTAAAAATCTCTTCAATTTCGTAAAAATCACTTAAAAATCGTTAAAAATGCACATAAAAATCTATGTTAAAATTAGTGAAACTTTAAAAATAGAAATTTTTAGAGATTATCTCCCATGAAATTCTTACAAATTTCAGAGAAACTTTCAAACTCATAAATCTTTTGAAATCCATATTAAAATTTATGAAAATCTCTAAAAATTCCTAATAACCTTTTGAAATTCCATGAAAAAAATTTTAAAATCTCTTCAAATTCCCAAAAAAATTCTTAAAATTTTACGGTAAAATTTAAAATCTCTTTATATCTTTTATATCCCTTATAAATATTACAT
>UCOK01009044.1:0-21718 GCA_900474325.1 Synergus umbraculus
AACTTTACTTGACTGAGTCAATCACTCTAGGATGGGATCAAAAGTATATCATAAATTAGAAAAGTCGTTCCTAGAAACTTTGATTGATACTTGTTTAAAAAGTATAAAGAAGCTTAGAAATTTCAAAAGACTTTTAACGAAAATTTAAAGGCCGGAGGCATAGAGTTCGTGTAAAACTCATACAATAATTCTTCCAAGCCAGTCAATGAAATTTTGATTGACTGCTATCGTTAAAGTTTGATAGAGTGAGTCCATGAAAATTTCGATGACTCCTAACGAAAATTTAGAAGACAGTGTTGCCAAATAAAAAAAAAATTATTTCAAGGTTTTATTTTAATATATATTCTTATATATAGACTTATACTGAAATTATATTTATTTTTTACATAGGCACACATGATCGCTGTAAAAACATATATATATTATCGCATAATTTTTACGCTACGAAAAATCGGAATAAATTCTACGGTCGCCGGGATTCGATCTACCTAACCTATCTGTAACGCATCTAACGCAACTTATCTCTAATAGCTAAATCCCACGGCTTTCTAAATATAAATTTTATTTTTAAGTGATTAGTCACAACTTTTTCGGATTCATTCGGATTGGAAAGGATAGAAAATAATTTCGGATTGCTTTCGGATTCATTCGGATTAAAGCTACGGATTAGAAAGGATTGAAAGTAATTCGGATTGATTTCGGATTAATTCGGAATGAGGGCACGGATTGAAAAGGATTGAGCGGTAACTTCAGTTTAGAGCTACGTACCTTAATGCTTTAGCATCAATTTTAGAAATTTTCAATTTGATATCTCAATAAATGTAGACGTAGCGTTGCAGAGAAAAAAATGTCGGTAAGGTAGGGATCGGGTAAGTACATAGCAGCGATGAAAATTGGTAAACTAATACAAGCGCGCGAAGTGTGATAAGAATTTCTGTTTACAATCGCACGGCTAATTGGTTTTTATTTTTATGACCTAATACATAAATAAATGGATAACATTGAAATTATCTTTCTAACGAAGCGGTAAAAAATTTGTTTTAAGAAGTCGTAACAATTGTTTTACAGATAGGAGAATATGGGTTTCCCTACTTCAAGTATGACAAGCATTTAACGTAATGATAGACACTTTTTAGTGTTTACTATAATAATAGAAAAAAAAATCAAAGAAAGGAGAAAAATGCATCCAGAAAAAAAGTTTACTATACATCAATATATTGCTGCTATTATTTGTAAGTAAATTGGAATTTTTTAATTTGAAATCGTTTTTAGCCCATTAACGTCCAGCCGGACACATTTTGTACACCTCACTTCCCGCCCTCATAGCTATTGCATTTCGAGCAAAAAAAAATCTAAAAAATGTATACTTATAGTTTAAAGTGTGCTCTTTCCGGTGGTATCACTCAAATTATCGTAAAAAATTATTTCTTGTTCAAAAAATGCAGTTTGAAACAAAAAAAACATGATTTTCGAAGGAATTTTCTTTTAAAATCGAGTTTTCAAAGATTTACAGGCTTCGAATCATCTTGGAACCGGTCTAGAAAGTTGAGGCGATGTCTGAATTTAAAGAATATGAGGTTATCAAGTCATTTTGAACAATTAGAAAATTCAAAATGGCGCCCGAATTGCAAGATTTTTGCCAGAAAATTCATTCGGGTAGTTCGGGCGCCATTTTGAATTTTCTAATTGTCCAAAATGACTTGATAACGTCATATTCTTTAAATTCAGACATCGCGTCAACGATCTAGACAAAAAGAATTTTTTTCAATAATTTGAGTGATACCACCGGAAGGAGCACACTTCAAGCTATAAGTATACATTTTTTTTGGCTCGAAATTCAATAGCTGTGAGCGCGGGAAGACAGGATTAAGTATTTTAACTTTCTGTCCTATTTTACTTTCTGTACTACTTTACTTTCTGTATGGTAAGCATGCAAGAAATCTTGCATTGCTAGTGTTGAACTGTTCGATTATGTTTTTAATTAAGAATCAGAAACATTCTTATTAAACACTATATTTATTTAAGTATGAGTAAAGATACAAATTGATTCTTATTGTAAATCCGGTACAAAATATAAGATACAAAAGTTAACATTTGGTGGCAGTAAAATTTACAGCCACTTTTATAACTGACAGTCAAATCTGTTCACCATCGGAACATTTCATTTACGCCTTAATATTATTCCTACAAATCTGTTCAAAATCTGAACACTGTACTTTTGCAGTACTTTCGTTCCTATACTGTAAATGTCTTCCTTCGAGACGCTTAACAGACACCGAAAATCGAAGTTTCGTTACACGTGTCATGAAAAATATTTTTCATGACACGGATCATAACACATGTAACGTGTAACGATCGATTTTCGGTGTCTGTTATACGTCTCGAAAGGAGCCCTTTACAGTACAAGAGCGAAAGTAAAGCAAAAGTAGTACCGAAAATAAAGTAGTACCGAAAGTAAATTGCGACAGAAAATAAAAATATCTAAATAAATAAACTGCATATAGTCTCACACTCCCTCTCTCTCTTATCCTATCGTACCCTATCCTATTGTATCCTATTTTATCCTATCGTATCTTATCCTATCCTATTCTATTGTATTCTATCTTATCCTATCGTATGATACCCTACCGTATTCTATTGTATCCTATATTATCGTATTCTATTGTACCCTATCATATCCTGTCGTATTTTATCCTATTGTATCCTATCGTATAATATCCTATTCTATCATATACTACCCTAAAATATCGTATCCTACTCTACGGTATGCTATCATATCGTATCTTATCCTATCGTGTTCTATTTTATCCTATCCTATTTATCATATTCTATTTATCCTATCCTATCCTATCCTATTGTATTCGATCTTATCCTATCGTATGATACCATACACAATGCTATTGTATCCTATACTATACTATACGGTGGATAGGATAGGATAGGATAGTATAGGATACAATATAATTGGATACAATAGGATAGGATATGATAGGATACGATAGGATAAAATACGACAGGATATGATAGGATACAATAGAATATGGTCGGGTAGCATACGATAGGCCCTTAGCTCTCTCTCCAATCATATTGTATCCTGTTCTATCCTATCGTATCCTATTCTATCCTATTGTATCCTATCGTGTCGTATTCTATCTTAATCCTATCGTATCCTACCATACCCAATGCTATTGTATCCTATCCTATACTATACGGTGGATAGGTTAGGATAGGATAGGATAGGATAGGATAGGATAGGATAGGATAGGATAGGATACAATAGAATACGATAGGATAAGATGCGATATGATAAGATACGATAGAATAGCATACCGTAGAATAGAATACGATATTTTAGGGTAGGATATGATAGAATAGGACATTATACGATAGGATACAATAGGATAGGATATGATAGGATACAATAGAATACGGTAGGGTAGCATACGATAGACCCTTATCCCTCTCTCCTATCCTATTGTATCCTACCCTATCCTATCCTATCCTATCCTATCCATAGTATAGGATAGGATAGGATACAATAGCGTTGGATATGATAGGATAGGATACAATAGGATTAACATAGAATAAGACACGATAGGAGACAATAGGATAGATTAGGATACGATAGGATAGAATAGGATAGGATACATATAATATGATACAATAGGATAAGATAGGATTGAATGCGATAGGATTAACATAGAATAAGACATGATAGGATACAATAGAATATAATAGGATACGATAGGATAGAATAGGATAGGATAGGATACAATAGGATATGATACAATAGGATAGGAAAGAGGGGTAAGGGCTTTGTAAAGTAAATAGCTATTACAGTTAGTCGTAAACCACTTGATTGCAATTATTTTAATGCATCTGAAATCATTCCAAAAAAAAACCTAAATCACTCCTAATTTTTCAACAGGTTCCCTAACAACTGCCGGATATGGAATAACCGCTTCTTGGACATCGCCAGCATTGCCTTATTTGACCAGCAAAAACTCACACATACCAATCTCAACAGAAGAAAGTGATACAATAGCATCCTTACTTCCTGTAGGATATATAATTGGTTACATAATTAATCCAATTTTAATTGATCGATTAGGCCGAAAATGGACTTTACTCATGTTTTCTGGGCCACAATTATTTTCTTGGCTCTTAATAGTTCTGGCTGACAACGTCATGGTCATTTATATAGCAAGAGTTATAAACGGAATTGGGTATGGTGGAGGTTTCTGTGCAACGACAGTTTATTTATCAGAAATTGGAAATGTAAAAACTCGAGGAATTTTCGTAACTTTCATTAATTTGTCCATGGGCATCGGAATTTTATTTATAATGCTACTTGGTGCTTATGTTCCATATTTTTACATGAATGTCACCCTCCTGACTATGCCAATTATTTTCTTCGTTTCCTTTTTCTTTATGCCAAATTCGTCCTATTTCATCGAAATTAATAGAGTTAATAATCCGAGGGAAGAAGAAATGGTGGATTTGATGGAGCCTAACAAATTGCAGATAATTGCAATGCAGAAAAAAATTAGGGAGAAGAAAGTTGAAGAAAGGGGGAGAAATTCCATTATTCTCAAATTGAAGAAAACCAAATTTTGGAAATTATTTTCTCGTCGAAGTACTCGCAGAGCTTTGATGATAATTATCATGTTTGCAGCTCATGATGTATTTTCAGGACACATGGCCTTGAGATTTTTCACTCAACAAATTTTAACTTACGGTGAACATTTTTTGGCACCTAAGGAAGCGACATTGATATTAGCAACTGTCAAAATTCTTGCCTGCTTTTTAAATACTCTAGTAATCGAGAGGGCAAAAAGAAGATATCTTCTACTTTTCTCTGGATTTTTTTCAGCTGTCGCTCAAGGAATTATGAGCGCTTTTTTCTTTTTGATCGAATATAAAATAGATGTATCTTCAATTTCGTGGGTGCCACTTTTTTCTACTGCTATGTACGAATTTGGTCTCAGCGTTGGAATTGGGAATATATACTATGTTTTACAGGGAGAACTTCTTCCAATCAAATTGAGAAGTTATGGCATTACAGTCATAAAAATTGTCTACATGATCTTCACTTATCTTTGTCTCTTTCGATTTCAAGTACTGGTTGAAAATTTCGGTGCTCGTTTCATATTTTGCTTTTTCGCTATTTTTTGTATTATCTTTACGATTATTCTCTTCAAAATTTTACCTGACACCAAAGGAAAAAGTTTGGACGAAATTCAAGAGGAATTGCAGATGACCAGGAAATTGTGTTGCTAATTATTAATTTATATTAAACTGTACTGTTGACGATTTTATACGTTTTTCTAATAAAACATTTATCTGTACCTTCTACGAAACTTATTTATAACCATTTTTTGACTATCTCATGTTAATTTTTTACACTTGTTCTTTTATTCTTGTTAAACAAACCTTTCTTAGAATTCATAATCTCTCTATAAATCATTCATTCTATCCTTATCTATCTTATCAACAATTAATCAAATAGTCATCTGCTACTGCTGAAAGTTCAGTTGCTTTTCGGTAGGGAAGTAACCATAAGAATTACGAAACTAAGGACTACAATTTTTATAGATTGCAAGTAATCTACAGGAAAATTAATCTAAAATACATTTTTTTTTACTTTTAATTCTGAAATTGGGGAATCCTTCCATTCAGAAATAATGACAGTTTCTCGAACAAGGGAATCTGAATATTTACAGTACGTTGCTGCCACTATAGGTAAGTAGATTAAAATATATATTTTATCTATCATTAAAATCATTAAGCTAACCTTTTCCCCCTCCACTTCACCATCTCAAAATCCATAAACTTTTCTATTAAACTGCTAGCCCCTCTCGTGTTTGCCCTTCACCCTTATCGCAATTACACCCAGAACAAAAGTTTGTTTGTATCAAATAAACGAATATTTGCCTCAGAGCCAAATAAATAATATAAAATTTATTTGATTCAAAGATATTTTTTCTTTGAATTAAAAAAGAATTTCTTTCAATCAGAAATCATCTTAAATCATTGTAATCACTTTTAATTTCACTGCAGTTCCTCAAAAATTACTCAAATGCAATCACTCTTTCCCGTACAGAAATTTGCGGCAATTAGCCCTATTTAAAATAGGTTTCTGACGAGGCCCTGGTCGGCATTAAAAAAAAAATAAAAACAAAAATGAATAAAAATATTTTAATATTTTATTATTTATTATTTTAATATTATTATTTTACTATTATTTATTTATTTATTTATATTTATTTTTATCTCATTAATACCAATTTGTTGATAATGAACAGAGCATTAAAGAGTTTTTTACGTTGAAATGAAACATCAGTTAAAGATAGGGATATTTATATATTGGAAAATTTAATAATTTATATGTTGTTGACAAACACCGAAGAATATATTTCTGGGGAAAATATTTCTTTTAATCATTTTAAATTATCTTGAAAATTCTTTAATTTTTTTCAAAATTTTTTTTTTTTATTTTTACAATTTAAGACCAGATAAACGTACATTAGCATATTTTCTTTAATTTTAGAAATTTTCAATTTGATATCTTAATTAATGTAGACGTAGCGTTGCAAAGAAAAAAAATGTCGGTAAGGTAGAGATCGGGTAAGACTTACATGGCCTTAAAATCTTGTGAAAATTCTGGAAAATTTTTTAATTCTTAGAAGTTCTATTACAATCCTTTAAAATTTTTCAATATTATTTAAAATCCTTTGAAAAAATTAACAAACTGTGTAAATTAATTTAAAATATTAGAATTCCTGTTAATTCTTTAAACAAGTCTTTAAGGCCATGTAAGACTTACCCGATCCCTACTTTACCGACATTTTTTTCTCTACAAAACGATACTTCTACATTTATTGAGATATCAAATTGAAAATTTCTAAAATTGAGATTTAAAAAAAAAATTATTTTAGAAATTTTTTTTAATTTTTACAAAAATTTAAGACCAGATAAACATACCTTAGCACATTTTCATTAATTTGAGAAAATTTCAATTTGATATTTCAATAAATGTACGAGTAAGGTTGCAGAAAAAATGTCGGTATGGTAGGGATCGGGTAAGTCTTACATGGCCTTAAAATAACTTCAAATCATTTTTATTGCTTTAAAATTCTCCTGAAATCTTGGGAAATATCTTAAAATCCCTTTAAATTCCGTAGAATCACTTAAAATTTCTTGAAAAATCTCTAAATTCCTTAAATTTTCCTTAAATATTTCAAAAATCCTTTTAAATTCCCTAGAATCACTTAAAATTTTTTGAGAAATCTCTTTAAATTCCTTAAAATTATTTGAAATCTTTTTAAAATCCTCTAATATCATTTAAAATCCTTTTAAATACTTACAAAAAGTTTAACATTCTATAATCTTAAAATTCTCTAGAACTATTTTGAAATTCTTTAAAAATATCGTAAAATCCTTTAAAATTCCCTAGAATCACTTAAAATTTCTTTCGAAAGCTCTTTAAATTCCTTAAATTTTCCTTAAATATTTCATAAATTCTTTTAAATTCCCTAGAATCATTAAACATTTTTTGAAAAATATTGTAATTCTCTAGAATTATATTTAAAATCTTTAAAAATTTCGTAAAATCCTTTTAAATTCCCTAGAATCACTTAAAATTTCCTTCAAAATCTCTTTAAATTCCTTAAATTTTCCTTAAATATTTCAAAAATTCTTTTCAATTCCCTAGAATCATTAAACATTTTTTGAGAAATATCCTTAAATTCCTTAAAATTACTTGAAATATTTCAAACATCCTTTAAAATTCTTTAATATCATTTAAAATCCTTTCAAATACTTGAAATATTGTAATTCTCTAGAATTATATTTAAAATTTTTAAAATTTCGTAAAATCCTTTTAAATTCCCTAGAATCACTTAAAATTGTTTAAAACTCTCTGAAATTCCTTAAAATCACTAGAATTCTCTGAAAATTTACTGAAATTTTTACAATTCATGTACGATATCTTACAATTTCTTAAATCTTGTAAAAGCTCTGGAAAATCCTTACATTCTTTGGAAAAACTTTTAAATTCCCTAGAATCACTTAAAGTTTCTTGAAATCTCCTTAAATTCCTTAAAATCTTTTAAAAATCCTTTAAAATTCTTTAATATCATTTAAAATCCCTTCAAATACTTAAAATATTGTAATTCTCTAGAATTATTTTGAAATTCTTTTAAAATTTCGTGAAATCACTTATTTTTTCTATTTATCAATACCTCTTTTCTACAATAGGACTTTTGTTTTCGGACCATAAATTTCCCCATTTAAAGTACGGTTTTAGCATTTTTAATTCAAATCGTCCTAAATGCATAACTATAACTGACAAAATCGTTACGATCTAGCTGGGGCCCGACTAGTTTTCCCCACCAGGGCCCGACTAGTTTTCCTCATTAGAGCCCGACTAGTTTTCCCCATCAGGGCCCGTCTAGTTTTCCCCACCAGGGCCCGACTAGTTTTCCACATCAGGGCCCGACTAAAATAAAGGAAAACTAGTTTTCACGCATATTAAACCATTAAAAATAAGGACATTTTCAATAAAACTAAATTAATCATTTCAGCTTGCATAACAACGGTTGGATATGGTTCTTCCATGACGTGGACTTCACCAGCAATTCCTCATTTATCAAGTGAAAATTCCCCCTTTCTGATATCAAAGGAACAAAGCGACCGGATATCATCTCTATTGACAGTAGGATTCATCATCGGATATATTTTAAATCCTTTCCTAATAGAAATACTAGGCAGCAAAAGAAGTTTGTTAATTTACAGCGTACCGCAAATTATCTCCTGGGTTTTAATCATTATAGCCAAAAATCACATTACAATCTACATAGCCAGAATTTTAAGTGGAATTGGATATGGCGGAGCTATTTGTGCCTTAACAATCTACCTTTCCGAAATTAGCAGTCCAAAAATTCGAGGAATTTTCCTAACACTCATCAATCTTTCTATAAGTTTAGGACTATTCTTCACAATGTTATTGGGCGCTTCTTTACCTTACAACTACATGAATCTTCTTCTCCTCTCAACTCCAATTATCTTCCTAGTAACATTTTTTTTCGTGCCTGATTCCTCTCATTTCTTGGAAAAAATGAGTCGGGAGATGACGGAAATGGAGCTGAAATTAAATCCTTTATTGGGAGGGGACGAAGATCAAAAACAATCAGGATTTGGTGAGAAAAACGACTCTAATTTGAATGAAGATGAAGGCCTGAATTTTAAAAACCTGGAAGATAAAAATTTTGATATTAAAAGCCTGGAAGAGAAAAACTTGAATATTAAAAGTCTAGAAGAGAAAAACCTGAAGAATAAAAGCTTTAAAGACAAAAATATGGAAAAAGATGAAGAAACCTCCAGGTTTTTTTATATAAAAGATTCCAGGATATGGAAGTTATTGTCTGTTTCCAATAATCGAAAAGCCTTGTTTATCGTCGTCAGTATTGCAGTTGCTGATGTTTTTTCAGGTCACATCGTTTTATGGACATTCACTCAACAACTTTTGACTTACAAGGGATATTTGATTGATCCCAAAAAAGCTACATTAGTCTTATCAGCTGTGAGAATAATTGCTTGTGGAATATCGACACAAATAATCGAGAAAATGGGAAGAAGAGTCCTTTTCATTTATTCTGGGCTGCTTGGTACCATTGCCCAAGGACTAGTGGCTACATATTTTTTTCTGGAGGAAAAGAATCTGGATCTCTCTTCTTTTGGTTGGTGGCCACTTTTGGCGATATCAATTTATGAAATAGCATTCACCATTGGACCTGTAAATCTTTTTTATCTGTACCAAGCAGAATTATTTTCAACGGAAGTGAGAAGTGTGGCTGTGATGGTGTGTAAAGTTGCGTACATGGTTTTCGCATACTTTTGTTTATTTCGCTTTCAAGTAATATTGTCTCTTATTGGAAAATGGATGATTTACTTTATTTTCAGTGTCTGTGGTGGGATTGGGACTTTATTTGTTTTTAGCATCACTTCTGAAACTAGGGGGAAAAGTATTGAAGAAATTCAGCTGATGTTGAAGTCGAAGAAGTTTTTTGCATGATATTGTTAGTAATTTATTGTAATTAATTATTAGTTTTTAGAATTAAGGCCATTTAAGACTTACACGATCCCTACCTTACCGACATTTTTTTGTCTGCAACGCTGCAAAGTGAAAATTTCTAAAATTAAAGAAAATATGCTAAGGTATGTTTATCTGGTCTCAAATTTTTATAAAAATTAAAAAAAAATTTTTTTACAAATGTCAATATTTAAGACTAGATAAACGTACTTTAGTGCTTTAGCTTCAATTTGAGAAATTTTCAATTTGATATCTCAATAAATGTAGACGCAGCGTTGCAGACAAAAAAATGTCGGTAAGGTAGGGATCGGAGTCTTACATGGCCTTAAGTAAAAAATATGTACTTCGTCAATTGTATGTTAGAATTATGGTAAATTATTTAATTATTTTGTATTATTATTATTATTAGGCTATTATTTCGCCGGCTTTTTAAAAAAAAAAAGTATATTAACAAATTTTGTTTAAAAATAATTTAAAACAAACAAAAAAAATCTACTTGAAATGTTACTAATTTCCAAATATTGACTTGGAAAACAGAGTCATGAACACCGTTTTAAAGCTGTGTCTATAATTAAATAATTTTTTTAACTTGTTTTGTATGCCACTTTCCGCCTAAACTACACATCATTATATCCTATACCGTCACTAATGTAAACCAAGCATAAATTTTTCCACGATTTCAATGAATGACTCAATTTAAACATAAAGATAAGAAAGAAGTCTTCTTAATTTTAAGTTTGTGAGTAAAGCCATCACTTTCAGTTGATAAAAGCATTAAATAGGACTAACACCTGTCGTCTGCTTTTTGATAATGAACTATTAATTTATCAACTCAAAAATTTGTGCCCTTTTATACGAAATTTCAAGTGCCAAGCGTAGATATAGAATTTTTTCAATTGTACAACTGAAATTTTAAAATATACCATAAAAAAAGTAAACACAATGACTCGAAAAGTGAAAAGATTTTTTTTGTTACAATTTACTGCGGCGACTGTTGGTGAGTGTAATTTCAATCCGCCATTTTTTATCTTAATAAGATTATCAAAATAGAATCATTAACCCTTGGATAACAATGTGGAATTGTGGGACGTATAGAATGTAGAATCAATGAAGGAAGTATCCAGTAAGGTTTTCCAGTAGCTTAGCAATTGTTTAAAAATTTATTGAATTTTTTATAAACAAATAAGTGAGGGCAAATGGATTCGTGGGGATTGACAGGGATTTGTCAAGTGATTCGCACTAGATATGAATTATTTATAGGCAGAAATCGATTTTTAACTAAATTCATGAAGGACAATAAATAATTTGTTGTTTTATAAACAAATTTTATAAACAATTGGCCATTTCGGGTATTTATGATGAGATAAATAAGGTTTTTTCTACTGAATCCGACAAGATTATAGAGAAATTTTACTTATTGGATTTAGGCATTCAATAATGACTGATGATTGTTTAAACAAATTTAATTAACAAATGCACTGTTTGGCTATTTTTAGAGGTAGAAACTTGATTCTTTCAACGTGATGATGTGTAAATGACTAATTTTTTAATTTTTAGGGAGTTTAAATAAAAATAAACAATTTCAATTGTTAACAACAATTATATAAACAAATTTATATCATGTTAGGTAATTTTGAAGATAAAATTGCGTTTCTATGGTGTTATTAGCAGCTTATTATTTACCAATCAATCTTTGTTATCAATTGATAACAATTGATAATTATTTAAACATAATTAATTAATAAATGCACTATTTCGCGATTTTCAGAGGTAGAAATTTGATTTTTGCAAGGTAATGAAGTTTAAATGACTAATTTTATGACCTTCTAGGGATAAAAAATTTTAAATGTAAGAAACAATTAAAATTGGCATCTTAGGCATTTATTGCTAAAAAATTACCTAAGATGATAAAAATTCGTTCATATAACCGTTGTTAACAATTGAAATTCTTGATTGTCATGCAGAATGAATAAAAGTTTAAATATTTGTCATTTAAACTTGATTACGTTGAAAGAATCAAGTTGCTACCTCTAAAAATAGCCAGACAGTGCATTTGTTAATTAAATTTGTTTAAACAATCATCAGTTGTTATAGATTGATAGCAAAGAGTGACTGGTAAATAATAAGTTGCTATTAGCATCATAGAAACGCAATTTTATGATAAAAATTGCCTAAGACGATATAAATTTGTTTCTATAATTGTTGTTAACAATTGAAATCGTTATGTAAACCCCCTAAAAGTTTAAAAATTAGACATTTACACTTCATTAGGTTGCAAAACCAAATTTCTACCTTTGAAAATAGCTAAACAGTGCATTTTTTATTAAATTTGTTTAAACAATCATCAGTTGTTATTGAATGATAGCAAAGAGTGATTGGTAAATAATAAACTGCTAGTAACATCATAGAAATGCAACAATATCTCCAAAATTGCATCAGAAGATTAAAATTTATTTATATAATTGTTGTTAACAATTGAAATTGTTTATTGTTGTGTAAACTCACTAAAAGTTTAAAAATGAGTTATTTATACTTCATTAGGTTCCAAAAACCAAATTTCTACCTTTGAAAATAGCTAAACAGTGCATTTGTTAATTAATAATGTTTAAACAATTATCAATTGTTATCGATTGATAGCAAAGATTGATTGATAAATAATAAGCTGCTAATAACACCATAGAAACGCAATTTTATCTTCAAAATTACCTAAGATGATATAAATTTGTTTATATAATTGTTGTTAACAATTGAAATTGTTTATTGTTATGTAAACTCCCAGAAGGTTTGAAAATTAGTCATTTATATTTGATTCTGTTGAAAGAATCAAGTTTCTACCTCTAAAAATAGTTGAACAGTGCATTTGTTAATTAAATTTGTTTAAACAATCGTCAGTTGTTATTTGATGCCAAAGAGTGATTGGTAAATAATAATCTGCTAATAACATCATAGAAACGCAATTAATTAATTTTTATTTTCATAATTACCTAAGATGATATAAATTTGTTTATATAATTGTTGTTAACAATTGAAATTGTTTATTGTTATGCAAACTCCATAAAGGTTTAAAAATTAGTCATTTACACTTGATTCTGTTTAAAGAATCAAGTTTCTACCTCTAAAAATAGCCAAACAGTGCATTTGTTAATTAAATTTGTTTAAACAATCATCAGTCATTATTGAATGCCTAAATCCAATAAGTAACTAAAATTTCCCTACAATTTTTGTCGGATTCATAAATTTATTGTTGACATAAATAAAGTTTTTTTTATACCCAATATTCCCAATTGTTTATAAAATTTGTTTATAAAATAACAAATTATCTATTGTCTTTCACAAATCTAGTTAAAAAACCGTTTCTGCCTATAAATAATTCATATTTACTGCGAATCAATGAACGAATCCCTGTCAATCCCCACGAATCCATATCCACTCACTTATTTATTTATAAAAAACTCAATAAATCTTTAAACAATCGCTAAGCTATTTATAAAAACGCTTATATCGTTTTTTGTTACGTTGGGGTCGCCACAGACCCCACGTCGTTATCCAGGGTTAAATTAAATCACCAATAAAGAAAAAAACAAATTTTTTATACCATCTATAATTATTTTTTAGCATCTCTAACAAGTGCCGGATACGGATCCATAATGTCCTGGACATCTCCAGCGTTGAGTTTCTTGGAGAACAAAAAATCCGATTTATTCTTACCAAAGGACCAAAGATCCTGGATAGCACCAATCCTCCCAATCAGTCTCATGATCGGAAATGTCTTAAACCCACTCTGTGTTGATCGACTTGGTCGCAAATGGACCTTGCTGATGTTTGCCATTCCTCAAATTTTATCCTGGCTCTTAATTCTCCTCACCAAAAACTACATCCTCATCTACATCGCAAGGTTATTGGGAGGAATTGGCTACGGCGGAGGAATCTGTGCAGTGACCATGTATCTCTCCGAAGTTGGTAATCGAGAAAATAGAGGAACTTTCCTAGCATTTGTCAAATTTTCCGCAAGCGTCGGAATCCTATTCACCATGGTATTAGGTGCTACCTTCTCATATTTTTACATGAATCTCAGTCATCTCATAATGCCAATTATATTTGTGATAGCCTTCTTCTTTCTGCCTGATTCCGCCTACTTTTTGGATGTAAATACTCAAGAGGAACAAACCAAGTTGAACTTGTCCAAAGATGATGAAGAGAAGGCAAAATTGAATGAAGAGTACATCGTTAAGGAAATTATCATGTTCCAAGAAGATCTGAAGTCCAAAGAAGATCTGAAGTCCAAAGAAGCCTTCAGTTCCTTTAATCTAAAACAATCGAGTTTCTGGAAGTTGTTCTCACTTTCCGGTAATCTCCGAGCTTTAACAATTATTTTTTTTGTCAACGCCCACGATGGACTGTCCGGACACATGGCTCTGCGGTATTTCACTCAACAGATGTTAACTCACAAAGGGTCCTTCTTATCAGCAGAAAATGCGTCTATAGGATTAGCAACAACAAAATTAGTAGCTTCTATGATAGCAACACAAGTCATGGACAGGATGCAGAGAAGAACTCTGTTCTTCTCTTCCGGAATTGTAGCTTGTCTAGGTGAAGCTATTGTCAGTCTTTATTTCTACCTGAAAAAGTCAGGAATTGATGTTTCTGCCTTTTCGTATTTACCTTTTTTGGGATTGTCAACCTACGAATTGGCTGTCACTATAGGCACGAGTAATTTATTTTATGTTTACCTTGGAGAACTTTTCTCCAATGATGTGAAAGGAATGGCTGTGACTTTTGGTAAAATTATTCATATGTTGTTTAGTTTTGTGTCTATCTTGATGTACCAGATATTAAACGACGTTGTTGATCCTTCCACGATTTTTATTATTTATTCGGTTTGCGGTGTTGTTCTCACTTGTTTTACTGTTTCGATCACACCGGAAACGAAGGGGAAGAGTCTGGAGGAGATTCAAGACTTGTTGAAGAAGAAACAATTGTTTTAGGATCTTTTGTTTTATTTATGTTTGTTTATTGGTAGGATTATTTAATTTATTTATTAGGCTTTGTTTTTTACTTTAAGATACTTTATAAGTTACTTTATAAGATACTTTTTAAGATGTAAATATTTGAATTAATTTTTGATAAGATTATATCTTGGAATAAAAATCGATTGAATTATTTAATTCACTTTCATGAGAGATCTAAGTATATTATTGTTATTTCAACACTTTTTCCACGTCACAAAATTTATTAATCGTTGAGTAATAATACCTCAAATTGACGTCACGAAATTAGAGCAGATTTTCTTGCAATCAAACTGTTCTGTCTGCAAACAATGCTTCCCGCGTAGTTATTATCAGTTTATAAGTCCCATAAATCATTCTTGGTATTCTGAGGAATCTTATCAGCCATTTCGCAAATTCTGAAAATGCAGTGGAAATTTCGAGTTCCATGGCGTCGCTTAAACCATTTTCTTCTCTCTTCAAATAAACAATTTTGAGATTTCTGATTAAAGACGTAATCCGCAATATCTGGTATTCATTTATGTTTCATTTGGATTATTATTCAGAGGTATCGATGACACAGGTTTTTCAGTCTTTAATTTGAATTTATAACATCTGGAATATATTGGAAAATGACAAGAAAAAGAGAGTCGGAGGTTTTACAATATGTTGCTGCCACTGTTTGTGAGTATTTTTTTAATAATGGGTTTTTATGTTGATGTTGGAAATTTTTTGGCTTTAAATTTTGAATAAAAAGTCTAAGTTTTAGAGTAAAAAAAATAAGGAGAAAATACATTCGAATTTTATTATTATTATAAAGATTCTTCAGATTTCAATAAACAAAATTTTGAAAAAATTAATAATTTCTAGAGAGTTTTTTTTTTTTTTTTTTGGGGGGGTTGAATGACTTGAAGTTGTATGAATAAAAAATAATAATAATAATCACACGCGTGTTTTTTTTTTTGCCTTCGTTCATTAAAATTTCATGAAAATCTTCGAAATTCATTAAAATTCGATAAAAAATCTTAAAATTCCTAAAAATCATTTGAAAATGCTTAAAAATTGACAAAAACCTTCAAAATCAATAATCTCTTGAAATCCATGTTAAAATTCGTGAAAATTTCTAAAAATACCTAGAAATGTCTTGAAATTCCTTAAAATTTACAATCTTTTAAAATTATTAGAAATTTCATTAAATGCCATGAAATCCATAAAAATTGTTTAATATTTTAAAAACTAGAAAAATCTCTTGAATACTCCTAAAATTTTATACAAAACCTTTCGAAATCCTTGTAAATTCTACAAAATATTGTTAAACAAAGCTTCCTTATGACGAAGCAAAAAATCCATAAAAATCCTGTGAAATTCCTCAAAACAATCACCAGACAAGTTTTAAATTCCTTTAAATCACATAAAATATTTTAAAAATCAGAAAAATCTCTTGAAATTCTTTAAAATTATTAAAAATCTCATCAAATTTAATAAAATCCTTAAACATGCGATGTCTTTTAAAAATCATTAAAATCTCTTGATTTCTCTTAACATTTCTGAAAATTATTTGATAAAATTTGAAATCCTTTAAAATCCTTTAAAATTATCAGAAACTTTTCGAAATTTCGAAATTCTACCACAAAATTTAAAATCCCGAAATCCTTTAAATCTCTTAAAATTTCCAGAAACTTCCAAAAATCTTTCCAATTTTATGGTAACAATTAAAATCCCTTTTATATTCTTTAAAATTAGAAATCTTATAAAATTCCTTGAAAGCCTTTATAATTCCACGAAAATTTTAAAAATAATCATAAATGTTTTGAAATCCACGTTAAAATTCATGAAAATCTCTAAAAAAAATTCCTGGAAATGCCTTGAAATTCTTTAATATTTAAAATCCCTGTAAATCATGAGAAATCTCGATAAATTCCGTGAAATCCTTAACAATTCAAACAAAAATTTTTTTTAATTTGAAAATTCTGCTAAAATCTTTTAAAATTATTCAAAATCTTATAAAAATTCCACAATATCTTTTAAAAATCGACTAATTTCTTGAAAGTCCTTAAAAAATGTATAGCCTTTGAAATCCTTTTAAATTATACTAAATATTTTAAAAATCGTAAAAATCTTTTGAAATGTCTCCATAAAATTCCCTGAAAACTTAAAAAAATTCTTGAAATTTTACGGTAACAGTTAAATCATTTTTTATCTTTAAAATTCGTTAAAACTATCAGAAATCTGATCAAATTCCATGAAATCCTTTAAAATTCTCACAAAATCTTTTAAATCAGACAAATTTCTTGAAATCACTTAAAATTATTAGAAATCTAGTAAAATTCCGTAAAATCCTTCGCAATTCTTAGAAATTTTTAAAAATATCTTTAAATTCCTTCGAATTTCAGGATAAAATTTAAAATTCCTTAAAACCCCATAAAACTCTTAAAAACCTTTTGAAATACCTTAAAATTTCAAGAAAACCTTAAAAATCGCTGAAATTCTTTGAAATATTTTTAAATTCTTAGAAGTCTTTTAAAATTTCTCCAAATTTCAAAACATTTACAATCTCTTTTAAAATCGCTAAGAATTCTTAAAAGTCCCTTAAAATTGCATAAATTCCTTTAAAATTTCACGAAATATCCTAAAATCCCTCAAAATTCTACGAAATCTTTTTAAAATCCTAAAACTCTTAAATTTCGTAAAAAACACTTAAAAATCGTCAAATTTCCTTAAAATTTCTAAAAACCTCTTGAAATAAATTCCTTTCTATAAAAGTGGTTTCTTTCTAAATATTTGACAAAAATCTCGTATACATTTATAATTTCAAATCTGATTGGCTTTGGAATTACTTCAACTTGTATAAAGAAAAACAAAATAATCTGTGTTGTTCAGCTAGTAACATAAAAACTAATAGAAGACTTATTTTCAAGAAAAAAAATTATCTTCAAATTATATAAATAAATACTAAATCATAAAAATTATATAAAGTTTATGCTTATCGCAAAATTTTTATATACCCAACTGACGAAGTAGCATAAATAAACAATTATTGTTTATTTATTTGTCGATATAATCTCAACCTCTCTTTCTTTTATGACGAGGAATTATGATCCGCGCGCTCTGCGTGTGATTAATTTCTCGTTTTTCATATCTTTTGCTAGTATACAAAATAATTGAGAAATTTATAATTTTTGAAATATAGAAACTTGTAATCCCTTGACTAATTTCAGAAATCTCTATAAGTTTCGTAAAATTCTTTAAAATCCCTTTAATATCCTTGAAAATCCTTAAAATTATTAAATATCCTATAAAATCTCGTAAGACCCCTTAAAATTATTTAAAACCCCTTAAATGTCATGAAATCCATTAAAATTCCTGACAATCCAATGGAATTTCGTAAAACCCCTTGAAATTCCTTAAAAAATAATTTAATATCTCATAAAATATCGTAAAATATCTTACAAATATTTAAAATTCCATGAAATTTCGTAAAATCCCTCGAATCCCTTAAAAGTCTTTTAAATTACTTAATATCCTGTACAATATCTTAAAATCCCTGTAACATCCTTTAAAATCTGGTTAAAGTCCTTTAAATTTCGTAAAATTACTTGATATTCTTTAAAATTCCACAACTTATTGTTATATTCCTTAAAATTACTTAAAATTACTCAAAATACCATAAAATCTCATTAAAACTCTTAAAATTCCTGAAAATCAACTCAAATTTGGTAAAATCCCTTGAGTCCCTTCAAAATCATCTAAATTACTTAACATCCCATAAAATATCGTAAAATCTCTTAAAATTATTTTAAAATCCCATGAAATGTCATGAAATTCATTAAAATTCAGAATCTGGTGAAATTCTTGTAAATTTTATAAATTCACTCCATATTCCTTGATATTACTTAAAATTCCACAATCTATTGTTATGTCCCTTAAAATTCTATAAAATCCTATGAAATTCTTTTAAGTTTCATAAAATCACTTGAGATTCCTTAAAATTATTCAAGGTTCCATGAAATCTCATTAAATCTATTAAAATACTTTAAAATCCAGTGAAATTTTGTAAAATTCCTAAAAATCTCTTAAAAGTTTCTCAAATTACTTAAAATTCCACAAAATATATTGTCATATCCCTTAAAATTACTTTATAATCCCATAAAATGTCATTAGGTTGAAGTTTCATACGCAGTCTGACGAATATTGTTATTCATTTTATTTTTTTGGCTTTTATTGGATTAAGAACGTCAAAAAAAGTTCCCAAAATCATTTAATTTTTATTTATTTACAATAGAAATTTACCCAGTGTTTTACAGGTTTTTAAGAAAGTTTAAGGGATTTTGTGGAGATTTTAGGTGATTTTAGGGAATTTTAAGATATTTAAAGGAACTTTAAAAGATTTTTAGAAGAATTCAAAAAAGTTTTAAGGATTTTCAAATTTTCAGAAGATTTGAAGGGATTTTTATAAGAGTTTGAAAGAGTTATCAAAAGGATGTTCCAGAGATTTTTTAAAAAAATTTCTATAGATTTTACAAGATTTTAAGACACTTTAAAGAATTTTATCAGATTTTAAGTGATTTTGGGGAATTTCAAGGGATTTCAAAAGATTTTAGTAATAACTGATTCTAAGGAATTTCAATGGATTTCAAAACAATTTAAAAGAGTTTAAAGATTTTCAAAAGATTCTAAAAATTCTAAAATCCTTTAAAATTACTTGAAATTTAAAAAAAAATTTTTAATTTTCTATAAATATCTTAAAATTATTTAAAACATATCAAGATTCCTTGAAGTTCGTTAAAATCTCTTGGAATATCTTCAAATCTTTTAAAATTCCTTTAAATTCCTTAAAATCTGTTAAAATGTTTTGAAATATTGTGAAATCTCTGAAAAAAATCTATTGATAAACCTTGAAATTCCTTAAAATTCCTTAAAATTTCCGGTATACCAGAAATCTCTTGAAATTCTTTCATAATTGTTAGAAATCTCATAAAAATCCATAAAAATTTAAAAATATTTTTTAAAAATCGACCAATTTTTTGAGCCCCTAAAAAATTTAAAAGGACTTCGCTGACAAACTTAAAAAATTCTTAAAATTTTACATCAACATTAAAAATCTTTTTATATCTTTAAAATTCGTTAAAATTATTAGAAATCTGATCGAATTCCATGAAATCCTTTAAAATTCTCCCAAAAACTCTTGAAATCACTTTAAATTATTAGAAATCTTATAAAATTCCTTAAAACCCCACAAAACTCTTACAAACCTTTTGAAATTCCTTAAAATTTCACAAAAAGATTAGAAATCGCTGAAATTCTTTGAAATCTGTTTAAATTCTTACAAACCACTTAAAATTTCTCCAAATTTCAAAATATTTAGAATCGCTAAGGATTTTCACTAAAATCTCTTTTTAAGATAGGATAGAATAAATTCCTCTATATACAAAGGGAAAAATGTTTCAATTATAATATTTGTTTATAAATCCGAAGAAATTAAAAACATCAATTTTATAACAAAATCGTAATCCTTGTAAATTCTACAAAAATTTTTTTAAAAAACCATAAAAATCCTTTGAAATACCTCAAAAAAAATTCCCTAACAAGTTTTAAATTCCTTTAAATCCCATAAGATATTTTAAAAATCAGAAAAATCTCTTGAAATCCTTTAAAATTATTAGAAATCTCATCAAATTTAATAAAATCCTTAAACATGCGATGTCTTTTAAAAATCATTAAAATCTCTTGAATTTTCTTAACATTTCTGGAAATTACATGATAAAATTTAAAACCACTTAAAATCCTTTAAGATTATCAGAAACTTTTCGAAATGCTAATCTAAAAATCTTTCAAATTTTATGATAACAATTAAAATCTCTTTTATATTCTTTAAAATTAGAAAGCTCATAAAATTCCTTGAAAGCCCTTATAATTCCACAAAAATTTTAAAAATAATCATAAATTTTTTGAAATCCACGTTAAAATTCATGAAAATCTCTAAAAAAAATTCCTGGAAACGCTTTGAAATTCTTTAATATTTAAACTTCCTGTAAATTATTAGAAATCTCGCCAAATTCCATGAAATCCTTAACAATTCTAAAAAATTTTTTTTAAATTTGAAAAATCTCGAAATCTTTTGAAATTATTAGAAATTTCATAAAAATCCATAAAACCCATAAATATTCCAAATTTTTTTTTTTTAAATCGACTAATTTCTTGAAAGTCCTTAAAAAATGTAAAGCCTTTGAAATCCTTTTAAATTATACTAAATCTTTTAAAAATTGTAAAAATCTTTTGAAATCTCTCCATAAAATTCCTTGAAAAACCTTAAAAAATTCTTGAAATTTGACGGTAACAGTTAAAATCATTTTTTATCTTTAAAATTCGTTAAAACTATTAGAAATCTGATAACATTCCACGAAATCCTTTAAAATTCTCACAAAATCTTTTAAATCAGACAAATCTCTTGAAATCACTTAAAATTATTAGAAATCTAGTAAAATTCCGTAAAATCCTTCGCAATTCTTAGAAATTTTTAAAAATATCTTAAAATTCCTTCGAATTTCAGGATAAAATTTAAAATTCCTTAAAACCCCATAAAACTCTTAAAAACCTTTTGAAATACCTTAAAATTTCAAGAAAACCTTAGAAATCGCTG